>JBBBDQ010000184.1:0-167500 GCA_037127315.1 Ascarosepion bandense
CGAAGCTGTTTAAAAATGTAACATATTGACCTCAATTAACTAATTTTTCTTAACAGGAATTGGAGAACCAAAAAAGCTTAGTTCATGATTATTCTAATAATATAAATTTTAAGTAGTTTACATTTTAACTTGGAAAATTCCTTTTGGTCACATCAAGTTAAAAGTCATGCTTGATTGCAGTGAGAATAAAATTTTTCCAATTTTGTAGATACAACATTTAAGAGACTTTCATCACAATGTTTCTTAGAGCAGCATTGGACTATGACAAGAAATAAATGTTTCTATTGATAAGTGCTTTGAAGGGAATATTTATATATAGGAAAATACTACTGCAAAAGAATACTGTTGTAAATAGAAATAAATAGAATTCATTTGGATTAAGGATTAGGTACCTCCAAACAAAAGAAAAAGAAAAAAAAAGAGAAAAGAAGGAGATCTAAGGTTTAAAATGAAAAATCTTTCTTGAAGACTTTATTCCAGTTTTAATTTAATCGATTTACAATAGGCAAAACATTTTTCTGTATTTCAAAAACTAATTTAATTGACTGAAGGACTTTTTTTGTTAAAATAGCTGATGGTCACACCCACACCACTTTTTTTTTAGTCATCTTTCATTGCAATGTAAATCTCTTTAAAAAATCTTCCAGAAATAAAATATAATTTTCTGAAACTGAGAAATTTTAAAAATATAATTAACCTGATTGGAAACTAAGTTTAAAATATTGCAGAAATGCATTAATGCACATTTGATTAATACATAACACTCAATTAGTGCAGTAAAACATTCCTCAGTTTTACCATAGTAATTAAAAATTGATTTATTAAACTTTTAAATATTTTTACCCATAAATTTAATATAGTTAATGCTCTTATTTTCTGATAACATCATGTTTGTTTAACTGAATATAGAAAATCAGCTCATTTATACACATAAAAATAATGGTGCACTCAGCTTTTTCAATTTAGGTTTAATAAATATTTTTCACTTAATAATATCATCTAAAAAGGGGTGAAATACAGAATTTTGAAAGATTTAAAACTTAAAAAGCTTTCTAGTTAAATAATGTCAGTTTTATTGCGTTTTCTATTTTAAGACCAGATTTTCAGTAAGCAGTGTTTTTGTTTGACAAAAAACAAATTGATGATTTAAATTCTCCAAGGAGATAATAAAAATATAAAGAGGATAAAACTTTAATTTCTCAATTTTTATAAAATTAAGCAGAGGTAATAAATGTATTTAAAAAAAAAAAGAAAAAAAAAAAGACCCTAATATATATGATACTAAACTTCGGCACACAATTGATGTAAAAATTTTAGAATGAGTGGAAACTGATAAAACTTTGTTTTTATCAAGTTTGGTCCCCCCCCCCCCATAATTATATGGCCTTTTATAGAAAATTTTTGGAGGTACCCATTTTAAAATATTCACAAATTATCTGACGTATATATTTTTCATGAAGATGATAAATAATAAAATTTTAGAATATAAAAACAAAAATAGCAAAAGCAACCATAACTTCAAATACAAACCTCCCCCAGTTACGTCCTATATAACAGAAAGAATTATCCAACCCCCATGATAGACTGACATTATAAAGTAATGTTTCCAGAGCAGATAAATTAACATTGTTATGATGAAATAATGTTCAAACTTTTAAATTTCGATTTTGTACCAAAAAAGAATTTTAATCATTCAGCTTGAGATTTATAAGAAATAAAAAAATAATTGCATTATTTTTATTCAGATTTTTTTATTACTTCTAACGTTATTTTAACAGACACGTTTGAAATAGATCTCCCTATATTTTTTTAAAATTTTAAACAGGGTGTAGAGGCAGGCTTAAATGTAATACACTATTAGGGGTTCTATTTTAAAAAGTGTCCACTAAAAATAATGTTTGTGTCTGCAGAGGTTCTGAAATAAAAGAAAAAACATGTCTGTATTGGGGGGGGGGGACTAAGTTTGGCCCTATACTCAGCAAAAAGAAAAGAGAAAAAAAAAAAAAAAAAAAAAAAAAAAAAAGTACATTGTTTAATTCATCTTTAAAATTAAGTAAGTTTTAAAAATAAACTTTTATTTACATTCAGACTAATGTCCTCATCTTTATTGCTGTTAACACAATGTTTCAAACTTTGTGCCCTCCAGGGAATTTTTAACTGAACACTAATTTATGAGGATGGGTTGTTCTTATTTTGCTGTCTATGTATACTACCCAGCCCAGAGACTAAACGCACAATTACTATATAACCTAATTCACAAACCATCACTAATTCACTATGCTATAGTCCCATGGAAATTTGATCCAGGTAACCTTCAGGGAATTTTCAACTCAATTCTTTATTTAATCTACAGATCTAAAAATGATCAGAGGGCACAATGACCAAAATGGTGTGATAATAAAGATGAGGACATTGGTCAGAATGTAAATCATAAATAATGAAAACTCCTCATCCAAGAAACTCAGACAGAAATTATTATGTTCAATGTAATACATTAAAAAATTTCAAACAGATCAAAATGAATTCTTTTAAATTATATATTTTAAAAACTTAACTTGGACAAAATTATGAAAAGAATGTAATCTATGATAAAGATTTATTATAATTTTTTAAAAATGGGAAAGCCCTTATAAAAAAAATAAAAAAAAATTAAAGAATCTTAAGAATGGTGTTCTATTGCAGTATTATCTAAATTTTATCAAAAAAAATAGGAAAACGATCTGGTAAATTTGTCAGTATGAGAATAAAATTACTCCTCTTAATGTTCTGAAATTTCAGTACTAGTTAAGGTTTGCTTTTTGCTTAATTGCATTTATATGGAAACAAAATAATGAATAAGACCATTTACATAAAGATCTGAAGGAAATCACAAAAATTACAGTAAGATAAAAAACAAAATATATATATATGAGCGAGAGAAAAAGAAAAAAAAATCAAATTAAGCAGGTATAGTTTTAACCAATGTATCAGAAATTTTTAACAGTGATAACTATAAAAATGCATTGTCTATCCAAATAAAAGTAAAATGAGTTTTTTAAGATATTATAAAAAAAGAAAAGTGATCAAAAAAGTAAAATTCAGTAGTTTTGTTTATTAAAAATGAATACAAAATGCAAGAAAAATGTCACAAAAGAGAGAGATTTTTAAGTCTTTGTACAATACAATCGTATTTTTAAAAAATCAGGACTGTAGAAATTTAAACATTATTACTAACACCGTAACCAATTTTTTTTAGTAAAAAAGTAAACTCTTTAAAAAAATTTAAAATTTTCTCTAAGATAAATTAACAAAAGTTTCAAATAAATTGTTTCAAATATTTCAAGTATTAAGACAACATACACAAAGGGAAAGTTTTCTTAACGAAGAAAATAAACATATTGCTTAAAAATTTATAACCTGAGGCTTACAAATCGAGCAACAAATCTTAAATAGGAATTATAAACCTTTTGACCCTTTTTTATTTTTCAATATTTGATTACATCACCATTTTGTGTGCTGTAGAAGACTGATAATAAAACTAAATTTTTAATTCCCCTGAAAGCAAACGTGTGCGTGTGTGTATGTGTATATATATATAAAAAACTAACCTTCTATGCTTCACTGGGCTGGTGCTACGACTACGACTAGAACTTCGGCTCTTTCGGCGCCTACAAAGTAATAATAACCATATATAATATTTGCACACTTATTTTCTCCCATCTGACACACAAACACCAATATAAATATACACTTGTATCTGTGTGTGTCTAAAAGGGATAATGGAAAAAAAAGCATGCACACATATATTGTTATCTTGTTATATTTTTATATAAAGTTTAGTAGCTATTAGGCATGCTATATATAATTATTTAAACTAAATCTAACAAAACATCTCCAAAACAGCTCAAGAAAGTGCAGTAAATATTGCAGATGCCAACACAAGTAACCTTGCTGGTGGTAATGTAGTGGTAATAGTAGATATGACTTGAAAATAAAAAGAGCAAAAAATTACAAGTGAGAAAACAGGAAGAATAATACTGATTGAAATTGTAAAAAGCTAACAGAAGAACACAGCACAACAACAAACAAGAAGTGATAAACAATAATAAATGATGTGCACTAATAATTAGAGGACAAAGGAATTTTGGAACTGCTTATCCTGAAGACATTTTTCCTATTCATGCATAAAATATATCGAAATATTTTAACTTTGTACAAAAATAGTAATAATTGATTGATAAAAAATAATCAAGAAAACGAAAATAAGAAAGAAAGAAAACAGTCAAATGTGTATCTGCTACAAGAGAATTAATGAACCCACAATTAGTAACCAAATGTAGTTTAAGTAATTTGAAATCTTGATTATATCACTTTTTTTTTTGTTTTGGTCAGCAAAGGTATTAAAAATGAGAAGCTGTAGTAAAATATCTAACACCAATTAATGATAACTAATGGCTAAGTTTTTTGATACTGTGGCAGGCAAGCAGTCATTGGCCAAAGTATAATGAAACTACAAAGTGATTTACTTTGGATCACTGCAATAATTTATAACATAAAAATATAAAATATTGCAAGACAAATAAATGTGAAATTAAAATTTTAAAATTCTTTGAAACTTATGATGATCTAGTTTCATGTGAATAATTAAAATAATGACAGATCTTTTCAACAATTTTAAATGAGAGAAAAACCAAAAGTCCTGGGAAGCTAAATTTAAACAGATTTGCTGACAATCTTGGTTAATGTAAGATTTTTCACCCTCCACCTACACAAAATATTGACAACTGACAATAGATATTCAAAACTTTCAAAACAGTTCATAGAAACCCCAAATCTAATTATTGCAGTCACCATTATTTTTTCTTTATATTAGAACCCACATGTGTTCAACCTTTTCAGGTATTGTTTGTTAAAAACCTAAAGCATAGATTGCTTTCAAGAGATTTTCAGCCAAGTCTAAAGTGCCAGTACCAAAATTTCTTCTGAGTTATACAATCACTGAAAGCCTTCTTAATTGAAATTGCCCCTAGTCAACACTTGATACATATTTGTTGTGAATGCAAGTTACACAATACATAACATCACTCAATGGAGCTTCACTTTCAACTGAGTAAGATGAGATTGTCTGCTCAGGCATATACAATAAGTTTCTATATGATTGCTTGCCAATTTACACCAAAGCCATACAATTTGTACTAATTAATAACTAGATATTTCCAAGATAAACCTTATATTGGGTAGACTAAAAAAAGCCTATATTTATTTCATTGGAAGCAATATTTTAATTTTTTAGGCTTTCAGACATCTTATGAGAGAGAAGAGGAAAGAGAATAGGAGGGACAAAAAACATTTACAAATGCAGTTTAATATTTTTCTGCAAATGCTCCAAGAATAAAAATATTTTAAAAAAATATGATTTAACAGAATTTATTCAAGATTCTTACACTTAAATGTAAATGATATTACAGTAATTTTACTTTTTTTTCTCTTTACTTCAGATTAATTTCACAAAGACTAGAAGCTGTGAAAATGTTTATTTCACTTATCTAATGTGTCACACCTATGTGAACACTACATTTTTGAAAGTTACATTTGTGTGAGAAAATATACATTTTTAATTTCAGTATAATAATCAACTTCTGAAATTTTCATATTAACATGTAAAATATTTTTAACTTTAAAATTGAAGTAGAAAAATCCATACTTAAAATACAATTCAATCTTGAATATGCACAATGTTAAATTCAATTAAAATTTGATTTTTAAAATTAGATTCTCAATTTCCTTTTTCTTTATAAATGAATTGTAATGAGATTATCATATTTTTCATATTTGATAGTAAAATTTTTGCCAAATTTTATGCCCATATCTTAAAGGCTATAGTAATAGATATAGGAATTAGATATTTACAAAGTCCAAGATTTTTAGCATTCTTTTTATGATTAAGTGGCATAATATCTTAAGTGTAAGATAAAATTTCTATCTTAAAAGAAAGAAAAAAATGAGGACTAATATTTAGTTTGATCTTGTCGAAGAAAAAACCCATTAGTGTGATTTTTTTGTAGATGTATATTTTTTTTTCAAATAGTTCTCAGAATAACAATTTAACTTTATTTTATGCATTATGAATTATCAATATTAATAACAACTATACATTTGGAGTAATAGGAAATAACTACTAGGAAAAGATAAGGGTATTAAATTGTAATAATTGAGTAGATAAAGAAAAAGTTTAGCTGAAACTCAAGTCAAATTATATCAAATAAAATCACTTTGTAAAATTATGCATACACTTTATTATAGCATACAAGAACTGAGATAATGAAAAGGCTATCTTTCAGTAGATTTTCAAGATCTTAGCCAAGATAAACATCAAGTAAAAACCCAAATTAATGGTATAAAATTAATTTGAATTTAAAGAATTCACACCACTTCCACCTATATATTATAAGGCTTTTTATGAAATTACAAAATCATCTTTACTGACCTTTTATGAGGATATTCAGCTATGATATATATATATATATATATATATATATATATATAATAGACATGTGCAGTATTGACATGTAATCAGTGAATTAGGCCATAAGTTATGAAAATGACAACCATACAAAATACAAAAACTCCTAAGCAATGACTAAGAGTGTGTGTATCACATGAAGGATGAGAGTAAACATGCCACATGACTAAACTTTCTATAGTGTAAGAAGAAATATCATACACAAACTTATTTTTATATGTCATATTGTTTTCTTATAGAGTATAACATCCAAGAATGGAAGCAGCATAACTATTTTTTTGTTATATTTAGGGTTGATATGTTTCCATTCATTCAAATTTATCAGCAGCAAATATTACAAAGTTTAAAGATGTCACAATCAACTTTAAGCATGAAGATTCAAGTTTGTTTCTAAAGTGGAGCTTTAAATAGAGCATGAAACTACTTTCTGAGACAAAAAAAAGATGCCCATTTAAAAGGTTTATAAATATGGATAATATTAAACAAAATTATTTTAGAATTCTTTATTGAAACAAGCAACTGGAATTTGTAATCAAACTTTTGATATATAAATTCCCATCTAACCATACCAGATAAAATATTTCATAAGAGAATTAGGATTTAAAAAACCAGCCTTGAAATAAAAAATTAAAAAAAATTACAATTCTCTATATGATCAATATTCATATGTTGGAAAATTTGGCATCCTGTTAATCTAACAAACAAAAAAATTTGTGAAATATAATCAATGTTAGCTGAGAGGATCAAATATTTTAAAATACTCACTTTGGAGAAAATGATTAGCTTATAAATAGCAGTCAAAATTACAAATAAATATATGGAAATATTTTAAATACTTAACCAAAACAATTCTTTACAAAGTTAATGAAATACTAACACTTCAATTTGATTTAAGTTTGAACTAGCAAAATATTAAACCAATCTATAAACAAGCAACCACACAATGTTTCATAGAATGTATTTTACTATTTAGTCCCTTTATTCTATTACAGAGAATACAGATTATAAAAGAAATGTGCTGAATAAAGAAAAAAAGCTTTGAAAAATATTTACATAGGGTAGTAAAACTTCCCACAAACAATGAGTAATGACTTATTCTAAAAGCTAACTATATGCAGTAAAGTTAACATAAAATATATTGAAAATGTTTAATAAGTTCCATTTTTAAACACCAATGATTGTAGAAAGTAGGAATAAATAGAAACAATTTTTTTTTACCTTAGAGTAAATTAGAATTCAATTCTAAGTTACTAAACAAAAAAGAAAAAAAGAAAAAAAAGAGAGAGAGAGAAACTGTACCTTATCTTATCCCTGATAGAAAAGATTTTCACATTGCAGTAAAGACTGACTTTCTGAAACTAATGACCAAAAAGTTAATTTAGATAAAATGAGTAATTTAGATATATATATTTCATATTTAAAAAGTTGCCTTCAATCAATAGATCAATTAAGAGAGAGAAAAGGTGGAAATTATCTTTAAAATTTTACATATATATTCTGAATTTAAAAATCCAATAAGTAAACTTATACTGAAAAGACTACAAAAACACTTCAACTGAAGTTGTTGGCAAAATAAGATGGGGAGGAAACAATATTTGTAAATATTTGTTTAAAGTTGAGAAATTCAGTTGCTTGTGTTTTAAGTTAAAAAATCCAATTTTGTTTTCATTGATACTCATAACAGTATTAAAGAAATAAAATTTTAACTACTTTTACAATTTACATAAGATAATTGCTTAAGTATATGATCACAGATTATATATTTACCTTTAAAATAATACTTTCACATTAAAATTAATACAGATTTTAAACCCAAAATATGAAATACATATTATAACCTATTAAAATTGTTTGTATATACATCAATATTGAGATTTCTGATGACCTAGATTGTTAGGCATGAAAAAGATTGGGAGACAGCTGTACAAAAGCGGATTAGCTTAATTGACACTTAGTGCCTAAAGGAAGTATTTTAGCAGTACCAAATAAAATAAAGCAAGTGTAATTAACTGAAAATTTTCTATTATAAAATTTGGATCATCTGCCTAAATACTGACAGAAGAAAAACAAAGGAGAAAAAATGGAAGTAAAAGTAAGTAAGCACTAAAGTGGACTTAAGCTATTCAACTTATCATGCAATTAGCAATGAATAACAGCTGTCTCACAGCCATCAATGCTGATCAAGCCTGAATATAGTTTTATATAGCCATGAATCCCCCACTAACCTCACTGCAGAAAGGTGTTAAAAGAAATACCTGCAGTAGCAGCAGCTAGTGTTCCATTAGACACCGAATTATGAAGTGCTAACTCTTCTAAGCAGAGTTAACTATCAGAGCGTCAACTCACATACCTGATCTGTTTGTTCTTAGCTTTCAGCTAGCATGAATACTTTCACATCTTTCGCCAATATGAGACCAAAATTGACACCTATAAGTCCAATATATAACAAAATTATTAGAAGGAGCCTACAATTTTTTTTTTTTAATTATATTTAATTTTTTTCTGTGAAGCCTCCAGCTTGGACCCATGGGCAACCCTACAAAGACAACATTTATGAATGACATACACCATCCAGCCAGGGCCCCTGTAAAATCAAGCCAGGAAAAGGTTGGATGATATAAACACAGTGCAGATAGTCACATTTTACCTGCTAAGAAACCTAACTGGAATTAAGGACTCACTGAAAGGAAATGAAACCAAATATTTTATTTGGCAATCTTAAAGCACAGGTTGAACTGAAACTATAGAATCTAAAATAAAACAGCTGATAAAGTAGTGGCAAATGTTTTTGTTTATATACACACACGTTACTAGCAAACTTTCAATTTTTCACAATGATAAATTTCATATGGAAGTTTTGAGATTATCCAGATTAAATGTGGTGAGATGTGAAGCACTACTAGCAGCCTGCGAGGAGAGACAGAAAACCAGAGGGAAAATGAAAAAGGGAAAATTCAGATTATACTTTCTTCAAGGAGAAAGGAAGGCAGTTTACTTTGCCTGCAATGAACAGAAAATTGCAATCATTCATGGGTGGAATTTATAGCAATTGGAAGCCAATCTTTTGCCATTGCATTTTTATATATTTTTCATGAGGTGATGGACTTGAACCTGTTATTCATGGAATGTAAGAATGTGCAGCTCTATTTTACAGACATCAAATTTAAAAACTGTGTTGCATATCATAGCAACCAGTAGACAATTTAAATAACTAGTGTTTTTAAATTTACAAATATTTTTTCCTTAGCATTTAAATCAAAAGAATCTAAAATGCACAGGCATTAATATATATATATATATATATATATATATATATATTAGAGCAATTACCAATACTTACCAAAAAACAGCCACTGAATATCAATTTCTGAAATAAAATCAATGAACTAAAGGCTGGCAGTTACCTAACCTTGTTATTGAGAAAAATATTAAAGCAAATCATTTAGCATTAAATTTTATATAAAAACGTTCCACAACTAAATGTTTAATCCATTAAAATGCACAGCGGCCCAGGAATCTGGAAAGTATCTGAGTTAAAATGGTCTCAAATGTTAAAACTGCTAAACTAAATCTTTCATGCCCATTCTAATATTTCATAATCCCAGAAATGCTAATTTGACTAGTAGAATAACTATACAATATTAACATATGTAACTGTTTACTGTTGGTTAAAATAAAAACTTTCAGTTGTAAAAATAATAGAAAAAGTTAATGGTGGGGAGGTGAGAGAGAGAGAAAAAAAGTTCAATACAGAAAAAATTTAAAAAAATAAAAAATAAAATGAAAAGAAAAGTGTATAAAAAAGGTGATTCCCATAGTTATTTCTGAATATCCCACCACCATTAAATTTAAACCCTACTTTAAACAGGGACTACTGAAAATTTTTACTAATAAAGTGTGTGTGTGTGTGTGTGTGTGTGTGTGTGTGTGTGTGTGTAAAAAGTAGCTATTAATTTTAGAATATATAATAACTCACAAAAAATTCACAATAACAAAAATATAAAAATTAAATTTTTCAGATAAGCAGCAATAAAATCCAATAAAGCAATAAATAAAATAAAAATAAATTTACATTTTTAAGAAATTTCTTATAAGTCTTAGTGTTTATTTAAATAGCAAGAATTTGTGATAAAATAAGGAGAAAAAAAAAAACAAAAAAAAACAAACAAAAATAAGCATCAAACAAAGCTTACAAAGTAGAAGCAAAAATAGTTTAAGGGTGAAATTTTTTTTTTTAATACAAAACAATTAATCTTAACATAGTTAACATGGCTATAGTAAGAAAAATATAATTGCTACTAACTGTAGTATGCTTCATCTTTAATCAAAGTTTTAGATCATTCAGAAAGCTCATCCAGTCTAAATGTATTTTTAGTTAATATAAAGTTCAAATTAAATATTTTATCAAAAATAATTTTGCATTTAAAAGTAAAAATTGAAAAGTCTTAACTTGAGTTCTGCTTTAAATTGCTAAATCTTAAATAAAATAAACATAAAAGTCAATAATTACTAGTAAATACACTGGAATAAAAGTAAAAAAGCATAAATAATTAAACCAATAAGTAAAGAGTGATAAAAATATAATACTAATAATAAAGAGAAGGCACAAGGGTAGAAAATATGTGATTATATTAGATTTGGGTTAACTAAGATCAATAGACAAGATCTCAATAAGATTATTAAATGAACAGATTATAGATCAATAAACAATGCAGACTATGGTAAGAATATAGGCAGTAAAATCTAGGTTAATTATGTTCAGCAAAGATGAAGCAGTCAGTAACCAAAGATAATACAAATTTTATGGTAAATATCTGTGATAATCTGTTAAGGTAGATATAAAAAGCCAAGTTTTTTTTCCCATGGTTATTTCATGAACATATTGAAAATTACTATTTAATCTCAATATGGCAATATGGCTAATCTATGAATGATCCTATTAAAAATGATTCAATCAAAATCCAATAAGCTAAAAAAACATTCGCTATGTAAAATACAAGGAGGTGCCTAAAAGTTGTCAACCCAAAACACTTTCTAGAAGCGGAATAAACACCAGAATTTTTAGAAATCCCTTTTTGATCAGGCCAAGAGCTTTACAGTACTCACTTGTAATCGATTCTTAAACATTATTTTAAAATTACTACATATTGGAGGTAAAACAAAAGTCAAATGTTACAAGTATACAAAGAATCTTAAAAAGATTTATATTAATGAATATTTGGGAATAATACATAAAAATAAATATTATAAGAGATTTAGGGAAATATTTGTAATAAGTGATTTGAGCAATAAAACTTACTGATATGAAATAAGAATTCTTATTTTAGTATAAAACTGAAAACTTAAAATATAATTTAACAAAACCAAGGATATCACTTCAGATTATACATATAAACTGTGGAGATGAAATCAACATTGCATGGTAGCTGGCATTTTTACACCTGATTGGTTTAAAAATCACGGTACCTAAGCTTTAAATTAATTTTTAAAAAGGAAAAAGCTTTCATGTTAGCTTTAATTGAAAGCTAAAGTATTAAATTGTACTATTTCCAGCAAGCAAAATACACTGATATATTTAAAATAGAAATTACATTGATTGGAATAAATTTTTTTTCTTCTTTTTTTTTTAGTAATATCAACAAAATCGTTCATTTTTGAGACATTTTTAAACACAACTTATTTCTCACTTTTAAAAATTTTACAAAAATAAAATATACTTTCTGAAACTATTTGAAGGTTAGCTGATTTAAAGTATAATTAATCTTATTTGAAAGAAATATTATTTAAGTTTAAAATATCGTAGAAAGCCTTTTTTTTTTTTTTTTTTTTTTTAACGGTAGCTGATTTGATGTGTTGACAGTGTGTTAAGTTCTAACGTGGTTCTACAGAGAACACCGTAAAACATAATTTAAGAAAATGACAAGCTCCTTTTTGTAAAATTTTGTTTTAAGTACTCAGTAATCTTAAAAGTATTTTTAAAATATTCTCAGTAATGTAATGTTTCATTGAATTTTTAAAATTTTAACTTGAAATTTACTGTGGTCATGACTCATTTTTCTGATAATGTTGTCCATGCTTACAAAAATGGTTACGTTCACACACACACAAAAAAAAGAAGAAAAAAAGAGAAAACTCAAAATTCTTTTAAAAATGTTAGCATTTGATGGTTTGTATTAAGTTTTCCATTTATAATTAGTAAATATGGTTTTCACTTATTAATATCTAAAATGCTGAAATTAATACAAAATTTTAGAGTTACTTTATAAATTATACTTAAAATCTAAAAAAGCAGCTTTTGTAAAAATTATTGATTGAAAAAAAATAATAATAAAAAAAACTATTTTTTCTTAAAATAATAATATCTTTAATGTCTTATTCATAAAATCAAATGTTTTTGCTAATTGAATAGTTTTAATGCATTTTTTATTTTAAAATTCAGAGCAGATTTTGGTAAATGAGTAGCTGTTAAAAAAAATAAATGAATGATTTACATTCTCCAAGGGTTCCTTCTTGCTTTTAATATAAACATTAAGTGGATCAAAATTTAAATTCTCAGTTGATAAAATTAAGTAATGGAAGTTTAACAGATGTACATATAACATTTAACAAGATTTTCTAAAAATTCATTTGTGAATAAGCCCTAAATATTTCATTAAAATCTAACAAGATTTTTTTTGCAAAATTTTTTGCAAGAATTTCCAAAACAATGTTTTTTTATTGCAAAAAAGACACTAAATTTTTCAAAGTAATCTTTGGCCCAGCCGGTGATGCAAAAAAATTTTTTTTAACCAAAATTTCGAACATGCTAAAAAGGATTAAAAATATGTAATAAAATAATTTCGTCTTAAAAACATTTTGACAATAAAACTTTGTTGTCATCAAGTATGGCGCCTTTTTTTTCATCATTTTTGTTTTAGTGAAAAAGTGAAGGTACCTACTTAAAGCATAAAGTTGTAAGTCACCATGCACTATTGATTTGATCCCACCATATATCTAATATTGAGCATATTTCCCCTCATAAATTTGAAAAAAAAAAAAAAAAATTCTCTCTCTCACACACACACACAGAGAGTGCTGAAAAGTTCTTTGCCTAACCCAGAAGGGATTACAAAAGTATGGTAGTCACTTGGCCTGATTTTGAAAAGTTAGACTGACAACTCTTAAGAATTCTCTTGTATCTGTGTGTACACCCTACAGAAAGATTCCCTCGCCCCAGACAGAATTTTAAATATTTCATTTCTTTTAGATCAAACTTGTGAACTGTTCATTAATTTGCTCAACTCAGTTTTCTTGCTTTTTGAATTGTGTTCTGAGCTGTGTTTAAAATGTTTTTGAATATCATGTCCTAGCTGATACAATTAGAGAAAGAAAATTTATGCTTTGTGTTAAAAAAAAAATTTAAAAGATGACTAGACTTCAGCATTCAATCTTCAGCAACTTTTTCAATATATCAACCTCAATTACTAGTAAGAATTTCTTAAGTTCATAAAAAAACTATAGGAGACTGATTTTTCATACAAATTCTGAATCCTGTTATTTTTATCTTAAGTAAACAATTTAGAAACCAAATAAAAATATTCTTGCTTAACAATTACTATATAAGAATTAAATTTAAGTTAAATCAAGACAGGAAAGAAAGAACTAAAAGCTACCCAAAGTATTAAAGATAAATTCAAAGTCCTTAATTAAAGTGAACTGTATTTGCAAGAGAAATATATACAAGATCAGACTGTTTAATTTCAAAACATCTGATCATTCCAACCAAGTACAAACTTGAACACTCATTTTCAATATTAGAGAAACATTATCAAAAATTAAAATCACAAGTATCACTTGTTTAATAAATAAAATAACTTGTCTCCTTGTTACTTATGAACAAAGAGGCAAATTTTTAAAAACACCTATGAAAGTACACACACTTATTATCCATGTGTACATTATCAGCATTAAGTGTACCTTCTGTGAGAAGATTGCATAGGACATTTCCTTTGGACATCATTAAATAGGGCAGTATTAACAAAGATACTGCAATCAGCATATTTAATATAAGATATAAAATACACTATTTAAAATCAAATATCAAAATTCTACAATATATTCTAGATAAAGGGGAATGTAACATTTCTGGATAATTATTCACTTAGAATGTTTAAGAATGAATTATTCTATAAAAAATGTTAAGTACAAATAACAAAACAATTATTCCTACACTTTAATTGATCTGTGACTAAGTTTTTTTAAGGGAGCATTTTTTTGTACTGCACAATCAATAACATTCAAAGATATTTTGTCCTCACAACTTCTCAATGCTACTGTCTCACATCCATCTGTCACATGGGTCCAGGGATACCTGAAACAGGTAGGATTTTGTGTGTGTATGTATTTTACTTTAAATGTCACCCAGGAGTTCTAAAAAATGATAAAAATCTCATATTATACTTGTTTACAGAATATATGTATTATATGTCAGGATTCATTCAACAAATAGACTTAAACTCCACTGTCTTTCACATACAAAGTGAAAAAAGTAGAAAATGTTATAAAAAAAAAGAAAATCATTGGCAAGGCTGATATTTTTAAAATTGTGCTATTTATTACAGCTTCTGTATAAAATATACATTTAAATTATTTTCTTTTACTGTATAACTGAATATAAAATTCATAATTCATTTAAAACAAGGACTTTGGATGCTAAAAGAAAAAAAAATTCATAAAATTATCATAAAATTTTTATGAATCATAAAATATAATTACAAGCAGTAGTAATTTTGTTCAAAATATAAAATTTTGGATTAACAGGATTCCAATTTTAATTGTAACTGACTCCATTTAAAGTGTTTCTGTTAGCATTATCCAAATAAGTGATATTTTTATAAAAGGGAAAAAAAAAAATAAAACATAGCATCTGGTTATTCTTTGTAATGTTCATAATACAAGTATGATTTGTTCAATGCACAGCTTTGCCCATGACTATTATATATAAACGAACAAGCTAACTTAATCTCATTGTTTCCAGCCAATAAATTCGAAATTTTATGGTAGACACAAGAAAGTATTGTTCTTCTGACTTACCTTCTCTCTTTATCCGATCTGCCATCTGGCTTTCCATCATCCTGCAAGAGAAAAAAAAAATTAGTAAAGCTTTCTTGTAACTTTTAATTTAACTTTATATCTTCATGTAGATAGAAAGCTGAAAAGAATACTCTATTCATAACTTCAAATTTGTTTTGAAAAAACTTAACTGAACATATGATTAGTTGTTTTGCTTCATCAGAAATAATTAAAAATGTGAAATGCTGGTTCCTGGTATATACAATTGCAATTGATAAATTGTAAATTTAATCAGATGGGAAAAGAATTTATTTACACCAAATGAAATGTAAGAGAAAAAAAAAAAGAAAAAAAAGAGAAAAACTTATCACTAAACTTAAATTAGCTGATATAAAATGTGTTGAAAGTATTGAAGAATAAAATAAATATGTATAAAAAATTGAATTAGCAGGTATAGATATCCATTCCATTCAGCAAAGACAAAGATATGCTACCTTTCAGGTTAATACCAAGTGAGATATTTAAAATAATTATGTACACAAATCTATGTATTCAAAATCTAAAAATGTTTAAAGAATGTTAGCAAATGTAATAACATCTCACAAACCAGGTAAATTAGCCCATTTTAGAAGGTAACATTTTCTGCAAAGTCAGATAAAAGAAGAAAAAAAGTTATATAAGAGTAAAGAACCCAAGGAACCAGCATATCACAATTTCTTCTTTCCAATTAACATCCCCCAACTGGATTTACCCATATAGACCAAAAATGGAGTTTTCAGCTGGCATAAAAAGTACAAAAAGTCTTGAGGTTATTTCTTCAGTCCTGGGGCACCTTCCTTTCAGCTGGTCTGGGTCATCCTTGATGCTAACCCTAAGACAAAAGGGATGGGCAAATTTAAGTTTCATATTAACACAATAAAACTTAACAAACAAGTTCATTGGTAACAGTTACAATATCATATACTGATTCTTAATTGCTTCCTCTGTTAACCATTTTTTTAAATTTGTGAATTTAGACCAATGATAATAGATTATTTGATACTTATATATTTTTTCATACCCAAATTTTTAATTTCTAGCATCAGTACATTATAATATCTTATCATTTATTATATTCAAATGTTACAATACTAAATAGTTAAAACTGAAAATTATATATATATAATTCAACTGGGGAAATTTGCATGACCAGAAAGAGAAAATGAGAAATGTTTAACAATTGCTCTATACTTAATGTTAATTATTTACTTGACATATCCTTAAAACTGATGCAAAACAAACTATTGTAACTACTCTATCTTACTATTTTTTAGCCTATAGAAATATTCAAATTTAAGAATGTGCATCAGATGTTTTGATAGGTACATAAATAACAAACAACTCAAATTTTCAAGAATTGTAATATTCCTCATAATACATTCCTTTAAAACTTGCCAAGCAATATTTCTTAGTGATCAGTATATACATATATATGTGTGTGTGTGGGGGGGTAATAATAGAATACAATAAAAAATGTGAGCTGCTCAATAAATAATTGCTAAAGAAAAATGAATAAAAATCAGTAGGTAAATTTCCATCTGCCTTTATAAACTCCTAAACACAAACCAAAACCTTAAATTTAAATGCAACATCAACTGCCATCTTCTATCTTCTTGAATCCCATTTATTCTTTTATCCTCTCTTCAATACCCCCCCGTACCCAGTCTTCTCTGGCTGTTACCCCCTTGCACACTGGCAGCAGTCCTACCTTGCCTGGGGTGAAATGATTAAAAAAAAAAAAAAAAAGATTGCATGCACAGTTCAGGTTAATATGAATGAAAATGGCCATCAGAAAGTAATGTTAAATTACTTCTGAAAAACAAATTTAGCAAGTTCATAAAGCCATGTATTTTAATTCAACTTTTATATTTGAATGAATGCTGCTGAGTGATGATTTGCCAAGTCTCATGTGGAAATGAAGCTGGCATGAAAGTCAACATAATCTAAGAAAAAAAAAAATATACCCAATGATCAATTCTGTTTCAAAATACTAAAACAAAGTATATATTTTGTTTTAGAACCTTACACTGAAGCAGCATTTATGAAAATTATCATATGTGAATAACTGTTATTTGAAATCAAAGTTACAATAAACATAGGAAGTTATAAATGATCTTTTTCTCTTTTCAAGTCCTATCTCTATAAGAACCATTTCACTTTTTTATAAAAAGAACAAAAAGTACTTATAGCATTTATTGTAGAGTTGAAGAAAACAATAAAAATGAAAAGTTGGAGGACAATTCTTTTATCAAATTCACATTCTGTATTGATGCATCCATTCAAATTCTGACAACTGTTATCTGAAAAGATTTATACAAAATGTAGATTTTATAAGCAGTATGATCTGATCAAAATTCAAAATAGGATTTTTAATTATTATATCAAGAATAAAAAAAAAGTAATAGTTTTTGAACTTCTAGCACGAATAAGATCTAAGTTCACTACTTAGTCTTAAGAACATGGACTGCAAGAAGTTTTTATATATAAATTTTTAAAGAGTTTAAATTTATCTATCAAAACTTATTTAGTAAATAAAGATTTTTAAAATATATAATAAAATAGAATTAACAATTTATGATCATAGGTGACCTAATGTGTTTAATAAGATTGTCATGAGCAGGTAAAATTAAAAATTCTAATAGATTACTGGCTTCTCCAATTTTTACAACATGCATAATTGATTCATTGTTGACTGAAATTCACTGTCATGTCAGTATAGTACAAAGAAAACTTGAATTCAATTTGGGCCATTAATATTTTAACAGAAATATTTTCAATAAATTTTAAAGGTTTAAACAATTTGTGCATATAATTTTTTTAAAATTACCTGAAAGAAACTAAGACAAAAGTAACTGTAAATTTCTTTTGAACAATTTTATTTAAAATAAAAAATGTTCTCATGCTTTGCATTTTAAATTTGTTTAAAACTTATTCTTTTATACAGTTCCTTTAACAAAATTTTCTAAGAGAAAATTTGTTTTATTGAAGTATTTTTTCTTTGTAACATACATATTTAAAATATATATATATATATATTTTAAAATAATCACATTAGAACATGAGAAAAACTACTACAAAATTATATATTTTGTTTCGATATTGAAAGAACAATGTTTCGTCAAATGGTTAACAATGATGACAATAAACATTTTTATTTAACAATCATTTTTACAATCATTTCTCATCCTTTATTAATACAGACAAATGAAATATGATCTCATTTTTTAAATATCTTTGGAAGTTAAAAGTGGAGAATAAAACACCTAAAATTAAATGGAAAATTCTCAAATAAACTAGAATCACTAGATCAGTGAACGAACCGTATTTCCTGTCTGCAAGAGAAAAATAGAAATTATAAAGTACATGAAAAGTCATATATTACTAAATTGTAAACATTAAAGGATTAAACTTATACTCCTGTTAATATTACATATATCTAAAGTATTAAACTCCAGCAATTGTAAACATTTTAGAGTATTAACCTTACTACCTTGCTAAATTCCTCTAACTATATAATTTTTCTTATGTTATTTTATCTTTATTACAATTTGTGATTTATTTATTGTTTTTAGGTATTTTATTGCACTCAATAATTACTGTTAGTATGTTTAGCTATGTATTAGATTTTTGTATTTATTATTTTCTCTTGCTGTACTATTTATTAGCTTCATTATATATATAACTTCATCCATTTTTTTTTTTACTTAATATTTTTATTTTATTTTTATTCTAACTTAAATTATTAGGTCGAATGAATTTACAACTTTGCATTGCTTCTTTAAATATCCTTTATTTTATGTTCTATGAATAATATTTCTGTTTGTGTATGGGATTTCACCATTTTTTTTAAATGCCAAAAGATCTGAGTTGTAACATTGTAACTGTGTCCCATACCCATTCTAATTTTGAATTCTCCTCTTTAGCTGCTTTAATTGGCTTTTCTCTTTTCTCTACATTTTCTCACTTATTTTCCTCTTCATTTTCTATTTCTTCTGTATCTTTCCTTTTCCTGATTTCTCATCTTATTTTCTTTTCCCAAAAATAAAGGGAAGTGTTTTTCATAAAAATCAAAAATAATTTTTAATTAAAAACGTTTATTACCATCATGGTTAACTACCTGATGGGACATTGTTCTTTCAATGTTGAAAGGAAATGTACAATTTTGTAGTAGTTTTTTTTTTTTTTACATGTTCACATTAGAACATGTAAAAAAAAACTTAATACTAAATTTAGGTACCTCCACTGGAGTCCAGTCAATTCTTCTATACTTAAATTTAAATTGAAATTTTAAAAATAAATAAGTTATCTTCAAGCTTTAAAATTAGCTTTAATTGAAAGCCAATAGATTAAATTTAATAATTTTAGTAAGCAAAAAACATACTGGTGTATTTTTAACCGAAATTATATTGATTTAAATCTAAAATTTAAAAAAAAATTTTTTTTTTTTTAAAATACTGCCATTGTTGATTGATTAGCTCATTACACAAACAGTAGCCAAATTTTTGTTTTTAAAAATCTTGAAAAAATAAAATTTACCACGCTGGCACATTATTTAAGTCAAATTTTAATATTAAAACTTACCTTTATCTGTTTTCAATCAATTAATAATTGCTTACTCCCAGAAATTTACAATAAAAAAAAAATTAAATACGGTAGCCACTTTTTTTGTTATGTAAGTCAGAGTTGCTGACAGCTACCAGATGTTGACAGGCATGCAATGTCTGGTGACCAATTGTGATAAAAAAATTTTTTTTTTTTTTTTTTTTTGGTGGTGAGTGGTTAACTAAATAGTGAAATTAAAAATTTAACATAATAATTTCAGCACTTATATAATATTTTGTAGAATTTTAGCTTAGATTTATAGCTAGACATTTGAATATGCTTTCTGAATAAATAAAAATTTTAGAAACGTAGAGAATAAAATATTGTAAGAATGAAAGTGCATTCTTCTGTTTTGCTATGTAAGGAGGACTAACCCAGAACGCTTGTTAACTTATGAAATCATTTTGACCCATATGGAACACAGTACTTTATAAGATTTGAACATCGTACTTTATAACTTTGAACGTATTTGCACAAATAATTGTTTTTTTTTTTTCTTTTTAAAAATATTTTTGGTGAAAAATTTTTATTAATTTTTTTTTTGTTTTATAGGCAGTATAATCATCAATTCTTAACTAAAAGGAAAAAACGATAGTTCTTTAAAAGATTTTTAAAACTTTATACATTATTTATAATAAAAAAATAAAAAAATGAAAATTCTTTTATAATTTTATTAGCAATCAAAAAAAAATTTTTTTTCAGATTATAATGTCCTTAATTTTTATTATTTATTCCAGCAAGTAAAAGCTTATCAAATAAAAATACATGATTTATATTTCCCGATGAGTTCTGCGTTTAACTAATAAAACAAAAAATACCAGAAAATTAAAATTTATTAAAATTTCATGAATTTACTTGAAGGGGGATAACAGACTTAAAAAAAAAATTGTTTTCATCAAAATTTTAAGAAGGTAATAATTTCAAAAATAATTTTATTCATTTGTTAATAAGTACTGAAAGTTTCATTAAAATCTTTGATTTTTGCGAGAATTTCCAAATTAATGTGTTTGGAAACGAAAAATTGAGTTACGAAAAAAAATTATAAAACAGACGTAATATTTTTAACCACGCTAACTCCAAATCAAAAACAAAATTTTCTGACAAAATTTCGAAAATGTTAAAAGGGATTAAAAAAATTTTATAAAATAATTAAAATTTACTTTGGTCTTTCCTCTTCATAATATTATTTCTATCCAAACATTTGTTTTGGATAGAAAAAGTTCCTTTATTAAGTTTTTAACCTTTTTAAACTTTTTTTATGCTGGATTTTTGATACGTAATGGAGGTACCTACTAAATATTCATTGCTCTTTTATATTGAGCACTGTTTTAAATTAATTTTTGGAACGTTGCAATTTTATTCTTCATTCTTTTTCATTTGGATATATATATGTATATATCTCCAATCATTTTTCAGCTTCATTACCGATATAAGAGTAAGGTTCTCAAAAGTACATAATGAAACCATAAAGAATCAGTTCTTGTAGAGGGGAAAGAATTATTAAATACAACAAAGCATGTTAAATAACAAATATTCAAAGTGTAGCACACTTCAAATAAAACAATTTCATCAATAAACCATATTACAGTATGTGCGTGTAAATTTCTTGGCTATATATTCCATGACAGAAAATGTAGTAAAGTAGTTAACATATAAAATGGAGCCAATATGGTCATTTTTTACTTTATTCTGAAATATATTCCATACTTTATTCTTCCAAAAAGCAAAAGAATTAATCATTCGAACATAAAAATAAGGAAATTTTATGCTACATTAATATATGTCTGGATATCAACAAAAGCATCATACTCAACAAACAATATACTTACCTCATCTCAACTGCAAATCTCTACAGAGTATAATTTAAGATTGCAGTGAGATGCTATAAATTAGAAAATTTTTAAAGAGAGAAAGAATTTTTAATTTATTTTCTAATTTTCACAAAAAGTAGTATCTTATTAAAAACATTATTGAAAAATAAATACATTTTTTCCAATGTTTGGAAAAATTATTTCATTGATATTTTATTTTAATGAACTGTTATATTTGCTGTTCAAAATAGACTCCCAAGTTTTGAAAACCTGGAAAAAAAATAATTAGCAAGGATTAATTCAACTTAGACAACTTTAATTAGAATAAATTTTTATTTTTAAATTTTAATCAGCTATTTAAAAAAATAAAACTATCAAATAAAAAAATAAAGACCTCCCCTATTCCTAGATTAAAATTAAAAAATGTAAAATAAAAATAATCTTCATAGCTATGAGCAAACTAGATTTACAGATTAAACTTTTTAAGCAATTAATCATTTTGAAACATTAAAATGATAAACAATTCAAGCCATAAAAAATTACCTTATTTAAATAAACTGTTGAAATAATCAGCTCTTACAAGCTAAATTTCATTTAGAAAAAAGACTCTCCAATATTACAGATTTTAAAATATAAATATAATCATGTATTTATTTGTTATTTACAAGATTTTAAAAATTTTTATAAATCATAAAAAAAAAAGAAAAAAAAAAGATTTTTTAAGGAATTTTAATTAAAAAAATATGAAGAGTAAATAAGATGGAAGATAAAACCACTTAAAAAATAACTCCTGTTTTATACGTGAAGTTGAGGTATATATACTTAGAATGTTTTTATAGATGGAGGTTATGTGCACAAATATAAACTTAGCAATTTATTTATGAGCTTTGCAGTGGGGAAGATGGAGAAAAAAATTTTTTTTTTTCAAAATTGCATTCCAAATTAAAACTGATTTATAGTAATCATTTTTATTACTTTAGAAAATACAGACATTTTTTTAGATGTTATTGTCTATCTGAATTTCAAAGATAAAAAACTTTTAAACCATTATTTGTGATAATTCATCACACACATCAAATGTAAAAACTCAAATGATGTGACTTCATAAGACATTTTCAAATTCAAGCTACAGAAGATAGTTCAAATATTCAGAATTGTTAAAGGTTTACTTTTACATATAGTTTAATGACAATTATCTAAATAGATGTAATAAAATTAAAATCTTGATAATATCTTAATATATTTTTAGACTATACATTACCAAGGAAATAATAGAAACAAATTTTAAACAAAAATTTTGCAAGACAAAAATCCAAATACTGTGAAATCTTCTATAGTTATTCCTTTTCTTACAATGAATTTAAAAATTTACACAATTCACAGAGAGCTTAAATATGTATTTTATATAGGATCTACCAAATATAAGGGAAAAAAAGATTCTTATCTTGTCATAACTTCAGTAAATCAGCTGATAAAAATAATGCATATTTTTCTTTTAAAGTTACTTTTTTATATTTCATCTCCATAGAAACTTTCAATACCTTTGTTGTGTTTTCAAAATCTAATCTATTTATATTAAGTTTGAAAAACCCAACAAAATAGTTTGGACTAAACAACCATATTGCTTAAATTAAACATTAAATTTTAATCTTTTCCAGACTAAATATATTTCGACATTTTGCCAGTTTTAAGGTAACCCAATTTCAAATTCAATTTATGATATAACAATAGAAGTTAAATCCTCCCCCCACCCTACATTTTTGTTGAATTATGAACAGGCTACATGGAAGAGAGATTTTTACTCATATCTGGATTGGGCTGTTTCCATGAAAACTGAATGCAATAAAATACCAACATACTTTTGGCTGGCCAGTCTGGAAAGAGTAAAAAGTTGATTTTGAATTTTCAGAAATTATTTTCAAAATTTCAGACTAGCAACTTTATCTTGGTTGCTTGTAATATACTTTATTTTTTAACAAAATTAAGTGCCAAAGTTTTGTACATAAAAAGGATAAATAAAATTTGATCCAACCATCTAGTTTGTTCAGGAAATTTTCCTTATGAAAAAAATAAAAATAAAAAAGTATCAAAAGCAGTATACATACTGAAAAAACATCAGCTGAAATACTGTGTTAAAAGCAACAAAAATTAAGATACTAGTCTGAAAAACATGTAGAATCATGAAAATATTATTCAATGATAAGTAAAAATAAATTTGGGAATTTAGAATCATTGTATTCATTTGAAAAATCATTCAAACTTCTATATAAAATTTTCATCAAATCCCAAAATGTATGTTAAACTATGCATAAATGAGGCTATCAAGCAAACATTAATAATTCAAAATTTTGAAAATTTTATCAATCATAATTGAACTAGCTCAAGTTTTTAATCTATTTAAGAAAAAAAAACTTGTGTGAAGTAGTTTATTCATAATATTAACAGAACACAATGTACAACATAGCATTTGGATAATGTTATAAATACCAAGCTTACTTCTTTTCGGTAGGGGGCTTCCAACATAGCTTCCACATCAAAATCATCAGCCATTATGTCTAATTAGATGTGTTCAAGCTGAAACAAAAATAAAAATCAATTTTAAGATTTTAATTTTACAAATATGCAAATTTAATATAATGTAAATTAAAAAAATGTTAATGTCATTTTCTGACATTTACTTTCATAAAAAAATTAAAGAATGTAGCCATTTTGCAGGCCAAATTTCCAAAATTTCAGTTATAATCTTAGATAAAAAATAAAAGGCTTCATTTGAATCATAGATTATTTTTTTTACATGTGTTAATGTTGACCAATAGCACTACTGGAACATATATTCAACTATCTCAATCACTGAATTCACTACTTACAAATTGATCTGCAAGATAAATTAGTCCAATTCACATTGTGGTAAGGAACATATTAGTTTTTCACTATACATTTACATAGGGGAAAAAAAAATCTTTCAGTTTTCAATACTTTATTTAATGGGGAGTATATAAATGGTAATATTTTATTTCATCCATGACAATAAATATGTAAAAATCTCAAAGCCATATAAAAAAAACTAAAATTTGTAAAATATACTAAAATAAATAAAAATATCAAAATTCTCTCACAGAAAAACAGTTTTAGATGGATTATTTATATCATAAATAGAAGAAAAAAAATCACTTTAAAAGTTTACCTATTCGACATTGTTTTAAATATAGTTTATAAAATAAAAAATTATCTAACATTATTATTTACAATCAGAATTATAACCTATTTTGGTTCAGTGAACAGACTTGTATGACATCACTTTAATAAGCTTTCATATCCTCAAATACCCACATTATATAAATCTAATTGATATATTGATTTTCTGAAAATTTATTTAAGCAAAATAAAATTACATACAATTTTTTAAATTTAACAATTATTTTATTCATGGTAAAGAGATGTGAAAATAATTAGGTAGCTAATCCTACAGAAAATACTTTTATTTACAGATTGTACAATCTAAATTACAAAGCCTGCACCAATGATTTTAATGCGACCAGGGATACACAACTGTAAAAATTACATGACAAATACAATGGGAATGTCTTTTTTCTTTTTTTTAAATAATGATTTCTTTTAAACCACCCAGTAATCTTACAAATTTAAGAAAATATTCTAAGCGGTCTAATATTTTATTGAATTTTAGGTACTTTGGCTTTATAACCTTACTTGCAAAGACATGTTGAGGAAATGTTAGAAAATTACCCGTAAATTTTAAAATTACTATAGTTACTATTATTATTTTTTGGTATGTTGTGTATGGCTGTCTGAATTTGCAAAAATCAACATGTTTATATACCCACACAATAAATTCAAAATTATTTTAAAAATACTATGTCAATGAAATGTAGTGAGCTTTTTCAGTTATGATTAGTAAATACAGTTTAAATTTAATAACAATATCCAAGGTTCCTATAGATTTGTGTAAAATAATTTCTAGGAGTTTTCCAGAACTATGTTGATGTATTTCAAGGACTGAAACTGGCATGGGGATGTGCACGCATACACACACAGTGAATGATTATCAATTGCAAAAACGCAAACTATAAGATTTATCATTTAATAGATTGACAGATGAAATGTCTAAAGAAAGCTACAGTTGGTTTCAATAATTTTTTGTCACATGGATCAGAAAGTGTTGAAAGCTAAAACAACTGAATGCAGACTTGGTAATGTTACACATTTTGTGTAGCATTTTACACAGTTTGGAGTTCTACTAAACTTGAACATTTTTAATTTTAATTCTTACTGCTACACATTTCAACTATCTAGACTATTCATGATTTGTGAATGCCACAAAAATTCTTGATAACCTCACAGAAAATGTGCAGCAAAGTATAATGGTTTTAATGAACAGAACTACAAATAGAAATTTTCACAAAAAGAATGTGATGCTGGGATTGCTGGAGATTAATCAAATAGAAAAGAAAGAAAGAAGAAAGAGTCTATTAACCCAAAAATAATTGCCAAAATTCACAAGAATTGGACTTAACAGTTGAGAAGAAAATTAAAAATCAAATGCATTCAAATCATGTTTTAAAATAATTCCAAGGAGAATCAAACCCAGAGTTAACTTGGCGGAATTCTGTAAGATTGATTGAGCAAAACCAAGACTACCTGTCCCTCCCACTTCCCGCAGAAAAGAAAGAGACCATTAACATATCATTGAAGACATCAAATAGAAGAAAATGTTGCCAATAAAGGAAACTGGGAAGTTGCCAGAATAATCCAGATTTCTCTAAACAAAAGAGCCAGGTAAAAAAAAAAAAAAAAAAAAAAAAAATTGAATCAACTACCCAGAATAGAAGTATCCACTACAGGGATTGAGATTGGAAGGAAATCATTTTCTTTTCCACTCATGCTAACACTTGAGTGGTCAGGAAACAACCAGCATGGGACAAGCTGATAAAAAATTAATGAACAAGAATCCCTTTTATTTTTACCTACACCATCTGAGATTTAGATGCTAAGAAAGTGGGAAAAGGAAGAGAAAGATTAGTACTGTCCACATGGAGTGGTAGTACAAGATGAGACATGAAAGGTGTCAGATATAAGTTGCAGCTCAATTCCTCTGACCACTCTTAAAAGAGGGCTAGAAAACCCCAAATTTGGAAAACCACTTGAATATATTTTGAGAATAATTGTTTTATTTATAACCAGAGTTAATTCTTTATTCCAAAGGATTTTTTTCCTAAACTCCCAGCTGTCACTTAAGTTTGCTTTATCAGTGATCTTCTCACCGTTTGAGAGCAAAAGCTTGTGGTCTGACAAAATTCTCACAAATTCATTCAGTTTGTAAAATATAATTATCTTTTCAGTGTTTTTTTTTTTTTTTTTTATACAAATCTCAAGTTTCATGATCATCTTCCAGGAAAGGAAGCAACGGTTTTTTTGCTCTATTTTATCAGAAACAATTCAAGGTCTTTTGAAACAGACACGAAAATATAGTTTCACTGAAAATAAAATGTCGTTCATGCTCAACAGCACCACAGAGGACTTGGTCTGAGGAAATTTTTGTTTTCTTAATTACTGTATATTTCCAAATATAAGGCAACCTTTAGATGAGACGAGGTTAAAAAAAAAATTTTTTCATGGATTTATCCTATACAAGTAGTATAAGATGATTGCTTATTGATTATATAAAGATGATGTCATTAGAAATTTTATTATTGGAAATGTTTCCTTAGAAATTCAAAATAAATGAAATAACAAAACCAATTCTGTATCATGTATTCCTTACACACATTTTCTTTTTTTTTTTTTTTTTAATCATATCATCCCGAGCAAGGCGGTAACGCCACTGATGTGCAGGGGGCCCACATATGAGTGAAGAGATTGGAAAAGAGAAAACCAGAAACTGCATCCTAAACAGGAAACAAGGGATGATCCTCTTCACCTGTTCAATAGATGTGGGTGGAGTGTGAACCGGGCGATAGTTTAGTCTATCTACTCCAATTAAAATATTTTATGGTGAGAAGCAAAAGATGAAATTCAGGGACAATTAAAGCTTAAAAAACTAAGAGGATACGATGAAGGAAGAAACCTCATCATGCTAAGATTAAAATTAAATTTGTAAGAAAACCAAAATCTCACCAAGAATGGGTTAGTACAAATTCTTCTATGAAGGGAGCTTAAAATATACACTTTTCAGCCTCAAAGATTCACAAGGCCAAGTGTTTCATGAATGCTTGAATGAACATAAATACTAACCTCTTGAAAGAGACAATGAATAATACTTCCATACAGCATATGTACATTGCCTTTGTCAATTCCCTTAAATCTTTCATTAATTATTATCCCCTAAAAGGAGAAACCATTCTTTTGTTTACATTTCATCACATGATCTCTTGTGAATACCAATTCTTCTTTTCTTATATCTAAAGTTACAAACAACCCAGTGTACTAATAACCATTTACTTATACATCATCAACAATCACAAAATACCACTGATAATAGGACATTCCATTGTTGCGAATGCAATCATAATTCAGTGTTTATATTTTCTCAGCTGAGTCTGCAAAGATACAAGTTGATTTCATTCATATGGAATTATTATTCAAATAGACATTGTATTATGAAGCTATAGCAGTAGTATATAAGGTAGAAATGGTTTTATGACTTAAATAAGTACCACCACTAATTCGTGATACCTAAGATTTAAAATAAATTTTTATAAATGAAAGATTTCTTGAAGTTTTCATTTTAGCTTTAATTGAAATTCACTATTTTAAGTAAGCAAAATACGCTGTAGTATATTTCAAACAGACAGAAATTATATTGGTTGAAATAGATATTTTTTTTTTGCTAAAGTAACTGATTAATGACCATTTTTAGTCATCTTTCATTGCAACATAATTCTGTTGATAAAAAATCTTCCAAAAATAAAATATTTTTCTTAAAGTTTATTTGATGAATATTAGCTGATTTAAAATATAATTAATCTGTTGTGAAAGAAATACTATTTACTTTAAGTTTAAAATAAAATAGAAATGCATTTTGAAAACAAACAGCAACAGTGATTTTTAACCAACAGCTATGTTTACACAATTGTGAGCAATGATAAGTATTGATAAGATATTGACAGATTTATTTATTGTTGTTGTAGTCGACTTTATCTGTTAAAAGATAATTTTAAAAAATGATGAGTGAATACCTATTTTTATATAATTTTTAAGTACTCAGTAATCTTAAAATGGAAAATATTTTCTGTAATCAAATTTTCAAAATGTGGACTTTAAATTTACACTTATCAAAAAATAAGAGCAAGGACTAATGTTGTATATAATCACGTATACTTTCAAAATAAGCATATTTATACACTATTTTTTAATTATTTAAAAAATTAAAGTACATTTTGATTTGTATTAAGCTTTTCAATTTTTGATTAGTAAATAGTTTTCACTTTTCACCCTTATCTGTCAGTTTTGCAGAATGTTTAAAAAATTTGAAACATAAATTATTATAATTAAACTGAAAACAATTTTTGTAAAACTTCATTATTCATCCAAAAATTTTTTTTTCTCAAGTTTATATTAATGTTCAAAATATCATGTATAAAAGCAATTAAAAGCTTATCTAGTTACTGTATTTCCCCAATAATAATAGGCTGTCATACATAATACAGACCCCTAAAATTGTGCTGAAAGTGGGGGAAAATGCTTTTACTCACACATAACATGCACCCCTTGTTTGGTAATCAAATCCTATAAATTGTACCTCACCAATTTCATTATTGTTAGCATTTCCTACTCTTATTCAAGCTGTAATTGAAAATATTTAACAAAATTTCTGATCATGAATCTAAAAAGAAACTTTAAACTTTTCTCTTAAATTCATTTTTAACCAGGGATGTTGTAGAGTAAGAATAAGAGTAGGTAAGAATAATCAAGAATATCAATTGGCAGCAAATTGTTTGCGTATGGATAGGAAGTGAATTCAGCAGGTATACAAAAATAGAAAGGGACATAAGACAAAGATGTGTTTTCTCACTGGATCTATTCAACTTATACAGCGAAACAATTCTGAGAGAAATAAAACCCTTGCTAGGATATGTTATTGGCACCACAATCTCAATGCAAGATATGCAGATGACAGTACTGACACCAGACACGGAAAGAAGAATGCAGGACTTTCTACAGAAGGTAGCAACAGAAAGCGAAAAGGACTAAGCATAAACTTCAAGAAAACTGAATGTATGATCATCAGAAAAAAGAAAACCCCAAAATGCCAACTACAGGTCAGAAAAATTAAAATAAAACAAGTAAAGAAACTTAAATACCTGGGAAGCATGCTGACAGAGAATGGAAAGTGCAATGTTGAGATCCAAAGATGCATTGGCATGGCCAAGGACGCATTTCAAAAGCTAGCCAGAGTACTGAAAGACAGGAAAATCTCATTGGAAACAAAGAAGAGTGCTGGATTGTTATGTGATATTTGTTCTTCTGTATGGCAGTGAATGTTGAACAATCTCCTCAAGGATAAAGGAGAGTTGAGGCAGCAGAAAGGTGGTTTTACAGAAGCATGCTGAGGATACCGTGGACTGAGCATGTGGCTATTGACGAGGTGTTGGAGAGGATGGAAATGAGAAGAAAACTCATACTTAACATAAGGAAGAGACAGATGAGGTTTCTGGGACATGTAATGAAGAAGGAGGGCCTGGAGAATTTAATACTCATAGGATGGATAGCGGGAAAGAGAGACAGGTGAAAGCAGCAGTTGATAGGCACATTAAGAAGGTTTGTTGTTTTTGTAGTAACCCCTTAAAGAATTAAATGTGAAAAAATGATGATTCTCATTATAGAGCAAATCAAATTAAAAAAAATAAAAATAAAAAAAAAATCAATAACAACTTCCAACTATTAAACACTGAAAAAAAAAAAAAAAAAAAAAAAAAAAAAAAAAGCACCAGACTTCTACATTGAAAATATGAACAAGGAGGCAAAAATATCACAGAAAAAGTTGGGTATAAGCAAAGTCCAAATTTTGACTGGTAAGCAAGTTTTTCTAACAATAAAAGACCATGAAGATAATTTTCCCAATAGACCAGCTTATAAATCTAACAAAGACTGAAGGTAATATAAGCCAACAAATATTAAAAAACATGTGTGACTTATTAGCTTGACTAGCATTCCTCAGTAAGTGGAAAGACAGATTTCTTGGTTTCAAAAAATTAAAACCAAAAATAAATATACATTCATAAAATATGACAAAAAATTTTTACTTGTCAGTATCTGAAAAAGGGTTGGTGCAAGTTTTAAATTTTGCTAAACAGTTCATAGATATACCATCTGATTATATAAATATAATACTACATTTTGATGTACCACAAAGCTCATTTGACAGAGCTGAAATTTCAGAATGAATACGACTTTACAGTCTAAATAAAATTAATGACATAATTCACAGACAACCATGGATTATACAGTGACGACAGATTAATGATAGCATCGAACAACAAAAGAGAAAATGACAAAATAAGAAAAATGCTTTTCAAACTCTTCAAAAACCTCAATTTTGAGATAGAAGTCAAAACAATTAAGAAAGTTGCCCAATATTTAAATGTAGAATTTAATCTACAAACTGGCAGTGGCTCTCCATATACGAAAACAAGTACAACTTTAAAGTGCGTAATCACAAGATATAAATCATTCGACCAGCATAAACATCTTTAAGGGAATAGAACACAGACTATCAAAAAATTCACAAAACAATCTTCGATGAAAAGAAAAAAAGATTATGAAAGGGCATTAAATGAAACTGGCCATAAAGACATATTAGAAACAAACCTCAGTTAAACAAACAAATGAAAAATAATACTAGAAATGGAAACATTATTTGGTTCAACCCACCATTTAACTCAGACTTTTTAAACTAATTAATAATCACTTCACAAAAAAATTAAAATTAAAATGAAATAAAATTTTCAATAGGAATTCAATCAAATTTAATTATAGCTGTACTAGTAATTTAGAAAATTACATAAAAACATGCCAGAATCCTAAATAATAACATGCAACATAACATCACTAATAAAAGGACAAAAAACAAATGCCCACTTGACAGACTTCCTAAAAAAGAAGAGGTTATTTACAAAGCACAGGTACATGATACAGATGAACAAAGAAAAACATGGGGGGGGGGGGGGGTTCTACAAAAGGAATTTTTAAAAGACGGAATCTACATAAGCTGGAACACCTTAAAAATTGTACCAAACCAGATAGCCATGTGTTGAAATTAAAAATGGAAAAGATACTGATATAATATGTAGCTAAAAAAAAAAAAGCTTTACAACAGTGACAATGTCTGCAGATTGTGCCAAGAAGAAAAGTTAGCCATTATATTATTTCCATAAAAAAAAAAAATTACTAAATGAAAGATCAGAAGTAATGTTCAGATGTAATTACACCTATAGATACACCTTAGAATCATACAAACCTAGACGAAAGTGTTTTAAGATCCGTAAGTAAATGCTCCTTAATTTTATAAAATTTTCGGTTGTTTAAAAATCCCAGTCACGTGTTTGTAAAAAATCCCCGTTGCACATTTGGAAAATGTTGGAAAATTAGAGGGAAGACAAAATTTAGATCATATGAGTGTGTTTAATTAAAGAGAATGATGGTCAACTTTGAAAATTTAAAATATAGGCTAGATGTAAAGGGACGTGGGGTATTCATACATGTCTAAGGAAAACTTATTTTTACAGCTAGACTGCTTTCTTCTGGCAAGATGTATACATTTTAGTTATGAAGAAATATTCTTAGAGTTATATGTATCCCTGCTCTTCAAAAAAACACACACACATTTACACATTTTAGACCAGTCTTAAAGAGACCTTTGGTATGATTAAAATATATTAATTTTGTTAAAATAAATTTAATTATATTACGCTCTTCAATCTTTTGTATTGAGCACTTTTTAAAAAAGTAAATGTCATAGAATTCTGTATTCTAAACCTATTGATTCTCTTCATCTGGAGATGATTATATATATAGATAAGAGAGAGAAATAAAAAAGAAAGAAATAAAAAACATTTACAGAAAATCTAGTCTGAATCGTAAAATAAAATATGCAATAAAAGACATTATTCGATTAGAAAAACTTTTATAAATTGCTTTTATAAATAAGATATATTAAAATGAATAAAAAACATTTTTTGATAAATAATGTATTTTAAAAGAATTGTTTTCATTTTTTTTTTAATTTAAATTAATAATTTAAGTGCTAAATCTTAAAATTTTGTATTAATTTCTCTCTTATAGATGATACTATTAAGTAAAAACTATATTTATTAATTTTATAATTTGAAAAGTTTAGTACAAATCCTCAAACAAATATTTCAAAAAGAATTTTGGAATTGTTTTTGCATTAAAACATTGAGTTTTGTATATATGGTGGATCATACATTATTCAGAATATAATCGTGATAAATATAGTAAATTAAAAGCCAAAATTTATAAAATTCAATAAAGTATTAATTACAGAGAATATTTTTAAACATTTTAAAGATTGCTGAGTACTTAAAAGTTATATATAAAAAGCCACTCATATTATATTCAATTATTTATTTCACAGCTATTATTATTTATTCTAAAAGTCTCCCTAAAAAAACAACATTAGATCAATTTGTCAAACATATCTGCTGTGTTAAAAAATGCATTCCTGCAATAATTTAAACTTAACATAAATTATAATTTAAATTAGCTAATTTTCTTTGAAGTTTCATTAAAGCATTTTATTTTTGTATGAGTTTTTTTTTTAATAAAGAGAAATACATTGCAAAAAAAACCCTACTAATTTCAACCAATTTAAATTAATTTTGAAATGAATCAAACTATTTTGCATACTGGAAATATTAAATTTGATCTATTAACTTAAAATTAGAACTAAAATAAAAGCTTTGAGAAAAAAAATTTTTTAATTTTAAATCTTAGGTACTGCGAATTTTTGATAACTAACTTTAAATTGAATTTTAAAAATATTTTTCTTGAAATTTTTATTTTAGTTTGTAAAAAAATTAAAATTTTATCAAAATTTTTAAAAAACTAATCATTTAAAAAATAATTTAATTCATTTTTTAATAAGTCTTGAAAGTTTCATTAAAATCTGATGATTGTTTGATTTTTGCAAGAATTTCCAAATTAATGTTTTTCATTGGAAAAAAAAATTGTTACATTTTCCATTGTAAACTCTTGTAATGATTTGGTTACTTGCAAACTAAAAATTTGAAATGTTTGGTTAAATTTCTTTTTTTCGTCAACAGTAGATCAAAGATTACTATGGGAATTATAGTGCCTTTTTTCTGGTAAAAAAATAAAAACACATTGAACTTCTTCCAAAAATCAAATAATTGTCAGATTTTTAGTGAAACTTTCAGGACTTATTCAGAAATGTACGAATAATGATTTTTGAAACTTCTTATGAAAATCTAACGACCATCACTGGCACTGTTTTTTTTTTCAAATGTGGTACAAATTGATTGGAACCTATTTTATATCTCTAGGTCAAAGGGTTCCCAAGATATGACACTTTGACCTTTGCCAAAAAAGTGAGTTTTGGAAAATAGAGTTTAAGTATCTCAATCCTCCACCCTCACCCCACACCCGTCCTCTACAAAGCTAAATTATATACCTTTTTAAAGTACTTCGATAGATCTATTTAGTTTTTGGTTAAAGGTGAAATAAGATAATTTGATTTTGACCTTAAATTTTTTAGAAAGTATATCTTTAATTTCTTTTATAAATTTAGCAAATTTATATGCCTTATGGTAAGATATATACAAAATTTTGGACTTTTAACCATGTCACAAGGATTTTACTGAGTTGGGTCAAATTCAACATGACATTTAGGCATGCTAACATTTTCATATCTTCTGATATGGTCAAACTTTTATTTTAAAAAGATCTTTGAATGCTGATTAATATTCACGTGAGAAATATGATTATGAAATCAACAGAATTTGTGTTATTTGTGGTTAACCAATTTGGGGGGGGGGAACCACCTTGCTTTTGGTCATGTTTACATTTTTATTATACAACAAATAGATTTTTATATGAAAAAGTGTCTTAATGAAAATAATTATTTAAGTGTCATGAATTAATGTTTTGGCTAAAAACATTTGTATCAGTGATGGTCAAACTCTTGTTGATATGACACAGAACATGTTACCTTCTCCCCCATCACTTAACTTTATGAAATGTGGAGAAATTCTTTTTTGTATTGTTTAATGTTTATATAATGATGAGTCCTAGGAAAATTTAAATCATTAATTAAAAAAAAAAAAACACTTCCCACAAAAATCTGCCAATAATCATCAAATAAAATATGCAATAAGTCAACATTACAAAAATTAGATTATGAAAAATATTTTCTAACATTTTTAAGATTACTGAGTAATTAAAATTATATTAGAAAGACGCTCATGTTATTTTCTTAAATCATGTTTTACAGAAAGTCTCCATATAACAACAAGTTGACATCACTCATCAAACACATAAACATGACTACAGTCGGTTAAAAACACAGCTAGTTTGTTTTGAAAATGCATTTATGTTATTTTAAACTTCAGGTAAATAACATTCTTTAAAATTAAATTAATTATACTTTAAATCAGCTAATATTCCCCAATAAAGTTTCAATAAAGTATATTTTATTTTTCGAATATTTTTTTTAATAACATTGTAATAAAAACAACTTTAAACAATCAGCTTTTAGCAAAATAAAAAAAAATAAAAAAATAAAATCAATTCCAATCAATATAATTTCTCTTTGAAATACATCAGAGTATTTTGCTTACAGGAAATAGTAAATTTAATCCTTTTGCTTTCAATTAAAGCTAAAATTAAAGCTTTTAATTTTTACAAATTCATTTACTAGGTATATACACTTATTTTCGATACCTAAATTTAGATTGAATTTTTAAAAATAAAAATGTTGTCTTGAAGCTTTAATTGAAAGCCGAGAGATTAAATTTACTAATTCCAGTAAGCAAAATATCCTGGTGTATTCCACATCAAAATTAAATTTATCAGAATCTAAATTTTTTTTTAGTTTAAAAAATTTCAATTTTTCATCAGCCGACACATTTTGTAAACAGAAGCCAATTCTCAGTTTTAAAGAATCTTGTAAAAATAAGATACACCTTGCTGACACATTATTTTATTCAAGTTACCAAATTTAAACTTACTTTAATCTGACTTGAAAGAAGAATTACATGCTTACTGCCTGAAATGTACTTAAAAGTGTTTCTTAATTATGGTAACTTTATTATCGGGGTCATCATCGCCTTATCAGTGGCAATAAATGACATGACATACAATAGCCATCAAAAAAATGCTAAGTATGGAAGACAAATTTGATATAATCACTTCGTTTTTTTTTTATTTTTAACTATATGTTAAAATTAAAAATTTAACAATATTTTCAGCAATTATCCAATATTGCAAAGAATTTTATTTATTTTAGCTTTATAGCCTTACATTTGAAGATATTTTATGAAATTAAAAATTTAATATAAAAACTTTCTTTTAAAAGATTTTTTACAATTTAATAACAGCATGAAAATATATAACAATAATTTATGAAATGTTATGGCATTTATTAATTTTTATTTTTAATATCTATTTTTCATATTCTTTTTAGGTACACCACAAATTGTGAATTTCACAATTAGCTTTTTTTTTTTAACAAAATTAGGAAATTAGGAATTTAAATATAAAACTTGCTTTAAATTTGGAGGGAATGATTTGCAAAGCCCATTGAAAAGTAGGGCAGAGGAAACACTCAAAGCGAGAGGAAAGAATTGTCAGTCAGTTGAGTGCCATACATGATACACACTTTGGACGATCATGTCTCGAAAGAGACATGACTGACTGGGCAGAAGATTATCCCGCAGTAGATTAGGGACGTACAAAATATCGCTAAAAAACAGCGTGAAACAGCATAGTATGAATAAAAAAGTTCATAAACTTAATAAAACAAACTTTTTCTATCAAAATATTTATATTTTTATTAAGAGGAAAGATCAAAGCAATTTTTAATTATTTTTAAAATTTTTTGAATCCCTGCTAACATTTTCGAAATTTTGATAGAAAATGTTGTTTTGTTTGAGTTAGCGGCTAAAAAAAATATTACGCCTTTATTACAATAGGTTACGTGGTAATGATGACACAACCCACTTTTTTCACGGTAACAAACACATTAATTTGAAAATTCTCGCAAAAATCAAATAATTGTCAGATTTGAATGAAACTTTCAGTACTCATTCACAAATGAATGAAATTATTTTTTAAATTATTATTTTTGAAATATCTTGATGAAAATATTTTTTTTTTAAGTATATTACCCCCCCTCTACGTAAATCCATGAAATTTTAGTAAATTTAAATATCTGTATAAATTTTTTTTATTAAATAAACGCAGGACTCATTGGGGCATATAAATCATCTATGCTTTTTATTTTAAAATGGACAACCCGACCGTAAATCTGCCCCGAAGCGTAAAATAAAACATACAATAAAACTCTGATATAATTTAATTTGATAAACTTTTAATTGCTGGAATTAATAATAATTATGAAGGACATTATAGTCTGAAGAAAAAAAATTTTTTCGTTTACTAATAAAATTTTGAAAGAATTGATTTTATTTTTTTATTTTTTACTATAATAATTCATAAAAGTGTTTCTAATATTTTAAAAACCTTTTATGAAAACGTTGTTTAATGCCATTTTACTTAAGAATTGGTGATTATATTACCTATCGAAAATTGAAAAGTTTGATAAAAATCGTTCACCCATTTCAATTTTAAAATAATTTTTAAAAAAATAAATTTGTTAATTTTTATTAAGTACGGTGTTCCATATGAGTCATAATACGTTTCCGTAGGGGTCGTATTGTTTTTAGAAGTTAACAAGTGTTTGGATTAACTGCCCTTACATCGGAAACGAGACAAACCTCACTTCAATTCTGATTCTAATCTCTTCAAGACGTTTATTTATCTCAATGATTTGGTTGACAACTGTCAATTGAACCAATATGAAGTTGGTGCTGACTATGTTATGCAGGACCTTTTTCTTGAAGATGAGCAGAGTTGAACAGGCAAGAGAAGAAAAAAACAGGCAACTGAAGAAAAAAAAAAGGCCCTTTTCAGGGCCACAAAATATTCCAAAAAGTCTTTTCTCTGAACACAAAATATTGCGTAAAAATGATGGAACCAAATATATATATTAACATCTGCAGTACTATAAAAATTAAATTACATATTATTACCATGTCTTAAACTTAATGATAACTTATTAATAATATGAAAAATATATAATATAATTATTAATAAATAACCAAATAAAATTATTAATAAATAACCTAGATCTATCTATCGCCCAGTTCACATTCCACCCACGTCCACTGAACAGGTCAAGAGGCCCATCCCCCGTTCCCTGTCTAGGATGTGGTTTCCGGCTTTCTCCTTTCTGATCCTTTCACTATTACACAGCCCCCTGCACATCAGTGGCGTTACCGCCTTTCTCGGGGTGATATGATCAAAAAAAAAAAAAATTATTAATAAATAACCTAAGAAAATTATTAGTAAATAGCATAATAAAATTATTAATAAATAACCTAAGAAAATTATTAGTAAATAGCATAATAAAATTATTAGTAAATAGCATAATAAAATTATTAGTAACTAACATAATATAACTTAGTTTGGTTATTTTAAAATAAATTAATAATAAATATCATAATATAACTTAGTTTGGATATTTTAATTTCATTAAATTAAAAATTATTCTAAAAGAAATTTAATTTTTTTAATTTTTCAGAAAGCATATTAATAGTTTCAGAAAAATATGTAATATTTAAACAAAAATATTTAATATTTCAGAAAAATATTAATAAATAACATTAACAATATAACTTAGTTTGGTTATTTTAACTTCTGTTTTATTAAATTATTTTAAAAGAAAAGTAAATTTTTATTTATTCAGATAAAAGCATAGTCTGGCTATAAAATTCTATAAAATATTATACTTGCTGAATATATGTTAAATTTTCAATTTTACTATTTAATTAAAAAACAACAAAAAAAAAATTAAATTTCGAAATGTTACATTTTAAGCAACATGAATTTTTTGTCACTTACGGCCGCCATCCAAACGTCATTCACACCTGCTACTTGTCAACACGTCATTTATCGCCTAGATAAGCGCTGACAAGAGGGCTACTGTTTTTAAAGAGTGATTTATTTCGCAAATATCAAGTTAGTAAGCACTTAATGCTTGTTTGAAATCAGATAAAGGTAGGTTTCAATTATAAAAATCGACTTAAATAACGTGTCAAGGAGGTATATTTTTTTTTTGCAAGATTTTTAAATCAGAAATTTAGCTACTGTTTACAAAATCTGTCGATTCGTCAATAATGGCGGTAAATTTAAAAAAAAATTTTTTCTGCAGTTAAATTTTTGATTCCGAGCTATATAATTTCGGTTTGAACTAAACCAGGGTATTTTGCTTATGGTAATTAGTAAATTTAATCTCTTGGCTTTCAATTAAAGGTAAAATTAAAGCTTCAAGAAAATGTTTTTATTTTTAAAAATTAAATTTAAATTGAGGTATCGAAAATGCGCAGTGATTTTTTGTACATCCCTACAGTAGATTGCCATTGCTTTCTGAGGTAGACTGGTTGCCAGCCAAGCTATAGAACCTAATCTGTCCTATTATTTAACCAATAACTGAAAGGAAGAGATGGATTAATAACTTTCCCAAGAGTATCTTTCCATAAGTGAATGCAAGGAATTTAACTGGAATTCGAAGTCAAGTTTGAAAGAATTGTACCCTGCCAAAAATGTTTACATAGGCGTTTGTTTTTTTTCATGTATGGAGCACAACCTTTGCAACACGTGAACTTTTAATGATATAAATCATGTATGGCCACCCGTAACAAGAAAATACATGTAATCAGCATGCAAACAATTAAAATACTTTAATTATTTTAAAAATCCATTGGCTAAATTATTTGTATTAAGCTTTTTAATTTTCGATTAGTAAATGTTTTCATGCATTCCCTAGCGTTAACGATGGAGGAGGAAATTTTAAAATTTTTTTTGAAACTTTATAAATTATAATAATAAAAAATAATAAAAATGTAAACAATTGTTGTAAAAATTCATTATTATTCACTGAAAAAAAATTTTTAGACTATGATATCCTTAATTTATATTGTTTATCTAAGTACCTGCACTAGTTTGCGATACGTAAGGTACCTAAAAAAATCGCTGAAAACAAACGGTATAGTATGAAAGAAAAAGGCCTTAAACTAAATAAAAACAAAGTTTTACCGGCAAAATGTTTGTAATTAGGTCAGAGTATTTTTTTTTTATTTAAAAAAAAAAAATTAAATTTTTTCTAACACGTTCGGAATTTTGGTATAAAATTTTGTTTTTCTTTCGTCCATGAGTGACGTCATTTTTACAAGGGTTTGAACAGCAAATATTACGCAAGGGACTTTTTGGAAATTCTTGCAAAAATCAAATAATTGTCGATAATGATGATAATTTGAGGACTTATTCATAATTGACTGAAATCATTGTTGAAATAATTCTTTTTAGAAAATATTGGTAAAATGGCATAGTTGTATTATAAAACTGCCATTTTTTTAAAAAAAAGTTCAAAATTTAATAATTTGTAGAACTTGAGATATTTTTATACAAATCTGAAATTGAAAATCTCTTGAATTCTCAAGAACAATTGTAGATATAAGTTTTATGTGTAACCGAACAAAAAATAAATATACAAGTCGGATTTACAATGTTACTTGAACTTTAATTATATTGAGAGCAGACACTAAAAAAATTCTCAGTCCAAAATATAGGTCATCATGAAAGAATAGTTTCATCGCTCAATTTAAATGAAGCTTTATTGCGAAATAAAGTGATAAAAATGAGTAAAAAGTCATTTTAATTATTAGAAAAAAAGAACATTTCTACTTCTAAAAGAAAAAAAGTTAAAATAATTTTAAACGACAAAACCTGACCTTAATAAAATGTCAATTACAGGGCGGGGTAGCAGGAACTGCTAAATACAAATGATTAAATTTTTTTCTTAATCTAATATTTTGGGAATAACAGTTATCAACTTGTTCCATCTCTTACATCGCCGATGTCATGTGGTGCAAGCATATTATTAAATTACGATTTTTTTAATCTCTAGTCTTGATTAAACAATTAGAATGACACTGACAGTGTCCAGTGTTACTGTTATTATACCTATTTTGTTGGTTACAAATGTATTAACATGGACAATAGTTCCCAAAGCTGATTAATGGTGATATCAAAAAGGTTTATATACAAATCAAGCTTCATTCACAACTTTAGTTACTAGCTGCGAAGGTCAAATTGACAAATACTGTTTGCCTCGACAATGGTGGCAAAGTAAAAGATTTTTAGAATACAGACATTTTATATATTTTTTTCACAATGGAATAAAATCGATAATGAAAGTGATAAATCTTCAACTGATAAAGATTCGTTAATAAGACAGAATAACTAATCAAGTATTATTTATTATCTGTGATTGGTCGGCATGAATAAAATGTGAACAATAATTATAGAATTCAAAACAATGATGATGGTCGGGATTCAAAACCGTGACGTTACTTGTCCACATAAAATAACTAATAACCACTAAAAATTGCAATCTTTTGCATAAAAATATAAATCTTTTGACTAAAAATAAACAAAATTTAAATTGGATACTCGAGCTTCTTAAGTATCACAATTATGTTGCTATACATCATATGTTAAGAATATGAAGATTTCTTCCGTATCTTAACTATAATAAAATATATATATATATATATATATATATATAATTATTCAACTACTGAAATAAATATTTCTAACGAGCAGGTGACTAACTACCGGTACTCACCTAACGAGATACGATGATAAGTTTCTACTAGCCAAAATGGCGGCTCAAGGGGCCTACGCATAGTAAATCATGGAATAAAGGGAGGTAATTCGGCCTCATTTATTATTGGGCAAAAATGAGGTACACGAAATAAATTGAATTGGACAACCAAATTAAATACATGCATGCATACAAACAAACTAATTTTTGTTTTTACTGTTAGAATAATTCTATATTTAAAAGATATAGTACAATACTTTAACCAATTGTTTTTAAACAGCTATCCAAAGACGTACTCCAGCACGGGTTACAAACGTAAATAATGAGAACAAAACAAAATCATACTTTTTTAGTACGGTTTCGGATTTTAAAGTGGGACAGTAACATTTAAAAAAATAAATATTCAGTTGTATGATTTTATTTATACCATCACAAAGATGTACTTCTTTGTTACTTTCTAATCTAATTTTAGTTTGTTTTGTTTTACTTAAATCAAAAAAAGTGAAAGAGATTTAACAAAAACTTAAATAAATAAAAAAATTTAAAAAAATGACAATTCATAATTCATTCTAAGACAATAGTGTCCTTAAAAAAACAATTAAAAGCTTTTCTAATTAAATGTAGTTTTATACTGCATTTTTTATTTTATTTTATGATTTAGAGCAGGTTTTCGGTAAATGGTGTTTGTTTTACAAAAAAAAAAAAAAAACTTAATTAAATTCTCCATGATATTTCATAAAATTTCTTAAGTGGAAATAAACAAACATAAAATAGATAGCAAGTTTTGCTTATGAAAAAAGTTTCATTTTTTTTTTTTACCATAAGAATGACACTAAATTTCCTATAATAATAGTCCATCTACTGACGCAAGAAAAACAATTTATAACGATAATCATGAACTTGTTTCTTTTACTGCTTCATGTGCCGTGTCCCTGACGGACGTAGGTGATCATAGACTTCCACTTGGCTGTCTCTTGTCACTCACAACCTTCTTCCTCTTGGTATCTCTTTCAAACCCTGCTCAGACATCCATTTGCTCAAACCCATCAAGTAGGTAATTGCACTGTTTTCCCCTGTCTCTTTTCCCCCCCTTTATCCTTATTGTGTGAATATTAAATTCTCCAGGCCCTCCTTCTTCATTACATGTCCCAGAAACCTCATCTGTTTATTTCTTATATTAAGTATGAGTTTTCTCATTTCCATTCTTTTCAACACCTTGTCATTAATCACGTGTTTAGTCCACAGTATCCTCAGCATCCTTCTGTAAAATCACATTTCTGCTGCCTCAAGCCTCGCCTTCATCCTTGAGATCTAACATTCACTGCCATACAGAAGAACATATCACATAGCAATCCAGCACTCTCTTCTTTGTTTCCAATGAGATTTTTCTGTCTTTGAGTATTCTGGTTAGCTTTTGAAATGCGCCCTTGGCCATGCCAATGCATCTTTGAATCCCAACATCACACTTTCCATTCTCTGTCAGCACGCTTCCCAGATATTTAAGTTTCTTTACTTGTTTTATTTTAATTTTTCTGACCTGTAGTTGGCATCTTGGGGTTTTCTTTTTTCTGATGATCATACATTCAGTTTTCTTGAAGTTTATGCTTAGTCCTTTCTTCTCGCTTTCTATTGCTACCTTCTGCCTTTGCGTAGTCTAGAAAGCACACACATAGTTCCTTCTGCATTTCTATTGCTCTTTCAGATAGCATTATGAGCATGGATATCCCATTCCTTGTTCCAGTGTCTTTAACAAAGCCACACTGTTCTTGTTCTATCTCTGGGCCAATTCTGCTGCATGCTCAGTTCATCAGAATCCAGATGATGAGTTTTGTGATGTGGCTCATTAATCTGATTGTTCGGTGGAGTTCACATTCCTTTGCACCTGGCTTCTTAGGTAGTGTTATGAAAATTAATCTCTCCAGTATATTGCCTCTGTTGGTTATTATTTCTGTGAGCCTGTCTATGCCAAAGCCTCCTAAGGGCATCAACATCTCTATTACAACCCATAGAGTCCTGCTGTTTTATTTCCGTTCAATTTGGACATTGTCGATTGCACTTTAGTTTTTAATATTCCTGGTCCATCCGTATTTTTGTGTATTGTTGGTTGCTCTCTCTTGTCAGCAATATACTTATTCCATCTCTGAAGTATTGAACTTGTTAGAAAGGATTTTATATATATATATATACACATACATACATACATACACACACACACTCTGTTCCTCTTAACAAGTGTTTAGTTGGATGATAAAACTTTTTTCTTTTTACCAAATTTAGGGCATTTTTACATCATGGCATATTCCTTTTATTCAGCAAATTAGTGGAGGTAACTATTTTAACTCACAGGTACCATCACAAAAATGAGTTTTGTTTAATGGCATATCAAGCTCTGTGGGTTATTTAATGCCAAAAGGGTGTTTTTTTTTTTTAAATTTTATTATTAAAGTAAATTTAGTCAGATTTTGATGAAAGGTTTTTTTTTTTTTTTTTTTTTTTTTTTTAGAAACTCAAAATGTCTAATTATGTAGCTTTGAAAAAATCTTCAAATTGCTTGTCTGGTAGTGTTTTGACTGAGTTTGTATGAAAATGTTACAGTTCAAGAGAATGTGTTTAACTGTAAGGGGTATATTACACATTGTGCATATTGGAGTGTCTTCCTTTTTAAGAAGATATGAGCGGGTGATGCGGGTGTGACCAATGCGGAATCTGGAAAGTATCACTTCTTTCTTTCTGTTTCTTCTATAACCTGTCGGCCACTCACCGATGGTGTTTTTTATATGGTGGAACTTGTTATGTATTTGACCATCACATGATTTTTTGCCATTTGACATGTATAAATTTGTTAATAATTGGTTTTACACTAGTGTATGGGATTTTTGTTTTAGACATGTTTGTTAGGAGTACTTTTTCTGCAGCTTTGTCTGCACTTTCATTTCCATATATACAAATGTGGCTTGGTATCCAGCTGAGGATGATGCTATTATTTTTGGAAAGAGTGTTCATTTTGTTTAGGAGTTTTGTGACGAGTAAGTTTGATGTATCTTTGTTCAGTAGTGCTAAGAGGGCTGATTTAGAATCTGAGTAGATAATAAATCTGGAAGATTTGTTCATGGCTAAATCAATAGCTGCGATTTCTGCACTATAAATTGATGATTCATGATTTTGGAAGATAGCAGCACAACCAACTTTCTTTCCCTGTTTAGAAACATCTGTGTAGATGTGGTGATGGTCTGGGAAGTTATTTTGGATGTTAAGGAATTTCTCTTGGAAAGTGATGGGGTGTATTTTGGTTTTAGATAATTTGGTTCAAGTTTTACTATGGGTTTATTTATGGTCAGTGGTGCTGTTTTTGGTAGGATGGTATTATGGATTATTTTTGGGTCAATTTTGATTTCATTGAGCAAGTTTTTGATTCTTAGATTAAGAGGTTTGATGGCCTTTGCTTTATTTTCAAATAGGTTTTGGTATTTTATTTTCATGATGCAATTATAAACAGAGTTTTGGAGGTATGAGATAAGTTTGGTATAGTATTGGAGTGCAAGTTTTTGTCTTCTTAAAGAGAGAGGGGGGTTCATTAGCTTCTATGTATAAGCTTTCTATTGGAGATGTAATGAAGGCTCCTATGGCAATGCGGAGTCCCTTGTGGTCAATTCCTGAAGGTAGAATTTTCTAGCTGCTCTATATAAGAAGCAGACATAACTAAGCTTTGATCATATAAGGGATCTGTATAATTTCATTAGGGTCTTTTTGTCAGTACCCCAGTCTGTGTGGGCTATGGCTCTCAGGAGTTGAATGGTTTGGTTGCATTTAGTTCTCAGATGTTTGATAAAAGAGTTTTGAAATCAAGAATAATGCCTAAGAATTTGGGTTGATGTGTTATAGGTATTTCAGTATTATTTAGTATTAAGGTAGGTTGGTTGTGCATTTTGAGGATTTGACAGAAATGCATAAATTTGGTTTTGTTATTTGAGATTTTGAATCCCTTTTCCATGGTCCATCTTGATATCTTGTTGATACATTGTATTTTTCTTTCTATGGTAGTCATATTTTTGTAGCTGTAGAAAATTAGGAAGTCATCAACATATAGTGACCCATTGATTTCTGGGGGGAAGACAGGTTGTTATTTTATTGGTCTTAATCATAAATAGGATCACTGATAGGATGCTACCCTGAGAAACACCTATTTTTTGTGGTCTTGGATTGGAGAATCTATTGTTTACTCATGTTTAGAAAGTTTGGTCATGTAAGAATTGTTTTATGAAGATTAGGGATTTGCCTTGTAGACCAAGATCTTTGAGTATGTTATATGGCCATGCTGTGTCATAGGCTTTTTCACGATCAAAAAAAGACTGCAACCAGATGTTCCTTTCTTATAAATGCTTCTTGAATTAGGGTTTCTATATGGACTAGTTGGGCTATGGTACTTTGGGCTCTAAAGCCTGTTTGTAGATCTGAGAAGTGATTGTTTGATTCAAGAACCATGTTAGTCTTAGACTGATCATTCTTTCGAAGGTTTTGCAACAACAACTGGTTAAAGCAATTAGTCTATAACTGGTAGGGTTTGTGGGATCTTTGTTTTTTGAGGATAGGAATGGTTGTGGCTTGCTACCATAAGGTAGAGATGTTGCTAGAGATCCAGATATTGTTGTATATATTTAGGAGATATTCCAGGGATATTGTTGGGCGTTCTTTTCAGGGGTTAAATTTCTATGGAATTTCAACCTCTAAAGTTTTCAACTTTTAAATTTTTTGTAAAAGACAACTTCAAACACTATTTTAAATCCACCAAATTGATGACTGTCTTTTTTTTCTTTAAGATGTGACTCTTGATATGTCTAAGGAAAAAAATCTGAAGACAAAATGTTTAAAAACTACCACAAGTAAATTGTCAGCTTTGAAAATGCAGAGAAAGTAGTACCTGTCATTGAAATAGTGACATAATTTAAAGAGACACAGAATAAAGACTAATCATCACATCAAATTGTATCTCTATAAAGAGAAAAGACTAAATTTTGTTTAATCAAAATAGCCTACAAAATAAACGAGAGTAGTTTGGAATATCTATTTACACACACACAAAAATATCAAAATTTTTTTTCAAAATACTAGTCATTGAAATGTAATATGCGTTTCCATTTGTAATTAGTAAATAAAGTTTTAATAAAATAATTAGTAAATAAAGTTTTAACAAAACATTTTCTAAAAAAGAGCATACCATAATGAAAAAAAAAAAAAAAAAAAAAGCTGGAAATATAATAGAAATGCAGTTTTATCATCAAAATGTTTATACCATAGGAAAGAGCAAAGTACTGTTTCATTATTTTGTTAAATTTTTTAAACCTTTTTAGTATGCTCAAGATTTTGGTTAAAAATCTTGTTTTTCTTGCATCAGCAAGTGGGCCAAAGAGTAGCATAAGGACTTTAGTGTCTTTTTTTGGTGTTAAAACATTGTTTTTGAAATGTTTGCAAAAAAAAAAAAAAAAAAAAAAAAAATCAAATAATTGTCAAATTTTAATTAAATTTTCAGGATTTATTCACAAATGAATTGAATTATTTTTTTATTTAATTCTTTATTTTATTTTATTTTTTTTACATCAATTACCCTCAATTAATTTTATGAAATTTCAAGAAATTAAAATTCCACTTTCTTGATATTTATATTAGTTAAAAGTAGGACTCCTTGGAGAATTTAAATTATCAATTTGTTTTTATAACTATTTTCTGAAAATCTGGTTTTAATCGCAAATTAAGAAATGCAATAAAATTATGACATTATTTAATTTTCTTTTAAATTTAATTATTAGCTTTTATAACTGCTTTTATAAATAAATATTAAATTTTAAACCTTTTAAAATTCTGTATTTTCAGATTTTTACATGATATTATTAAGTGAAAACCATATTTACTAATTATAAATGAAAAAACTTGATACAAATTGTCAAACAACAATATTTTAAAAACAATGTGAAATTTTTTTGCGCATGTAAAAATTGTGCAAATTGTTGTTAAGAATAGTCGATCATACACAACATTATCAGAAAATAAGTGCAATACCTATAGTAAATTTAAAGTCAATATTTCTAAAATTCAATAAAACTTTAGATTAGAGTATATTTTCATAAATTTTTAAGATTACAGATTACTTAAAAATTATATAAAAAATGCACTCATGTCATTTTCTTCAATTGTTTTACAGATAAAGTCTCCATAGAACAACATTAGATCTGCACGGTGGCGCTCATTGTTGCTGCGCCCCTTTGGCTGTTGTTGCTTCGCATGCGGCAGCATCCACAAACAGGCCACCTGATTTGACATTCGCAACTGGCGGGATTGTGCCATTGCCATCAAATTTCAAACCCCGGTGGAGCATGAGACAGGGGATCGCTCATAGACCACTTGACTTCAGGCTCGTGGCGTCGTACTTAGTAAGAGCAGCCACCACACTGCGATCTATTGAGACTAAGCCCTCGACCGACACTAGACTGTCAATACGATAAATCAGCTACTGTCATATTAAAATAATTTTTTTTTAAAAATGCGTTTTAGCGATATTTTAAACTTAAAGTAAATAATATTTGTTTCAAATGAGATTAATTATAAATTAAATCAGTTAATCTTCCTCAAATTTCAGAAAGTATATTTTATTTTTGGAAGAAACAAAAAAAAAAACCTTCCAGTCAATTTAAATTAGTTTTTAAAATATAGCAAAATATTTTGATTATTGGAAATACTAAAGTTTAATCGGTTAAGCCTGAAATTAAATCTAAAATAAAGGCTTCAAGGAAGATTCTTAATTTTTTTAAATTCATTTTAAACCTTAGTTTAACCTATTGTGGAAGTCTCTAATAACAGTATCACATGACAGTTACAAATTAATACAGAATTTTAAAGTTTATGAATTATTCTAACAAAAAAATAATGAAAACAATTCTTGTAAAAATGAATTATAACTCGTTCCTAAAGTAATTAAAAATCTTTCTGATTTTAAAATTATTTATTGCATTTTTATTTTACCATTCAAAGCAGTTTTTCTACAACTGGCTAAGGATTTGCCATTATAACAAATATAAACATAAGTGATAGATACAAAAATAAAACAAAATGATGTATATAAAATTTTTTTTACAGATTTTCTAAAAAGTGTTTTATATTACAAAAAAAAATAGAGTGGTCTTGTTTAAAACATAACTTAATTCATTACTGAATAAGTCTTAAAAGACCACTAAAATATGACAATTAAAAAAATTATTATTTTTTGAGTTTTTATTGATTTATTTTTGGTAAGGTTTAGAATGAATTTTCCATATGGGCACAATTCATATTCCATAATATTTTTACTGAAATAACAAAACAGATGTTTTTTTTTTTATCTAATTCAACTTTTTTTCTCTTCTTGATATATATATATATATATATATATATATATATATATATAGTGAATATAAAAGCCCAAATATTAAATATGTAAAAGAGAATATCTACCCTCAAAGAAAAAATAGGAATAGAAATATTATCTAAAATACACCCTCTTTCAACTAAATGGTTAGCAGTAAATTATGAAAAATTCCTTGCTTTGATTAAGAAACACTTTTTGAATAATAATCCATTAAGTAAGATTTTCAATAAAAATACTCTAAAATTCTTATAGTTGTATGAATAATTTGGAAAAAATTATAAAAAAAAAAAAGTAAAATCATAAGAATAATATTTTAAATAAAAATTTAAACCTAACTGAAAATAAGAATTATCCAATAACTGAAATCAATAATTTTGAAAATAATAAATGTAGAAACCCTATAGAGCATCCTTTGGAAAACAGGTGCCTTACAGAATCCATTGTTTATCAATGTACTAGTTCTTCTATGGAAAACCCTAGTAATTTAAAGATTCATGTTGGTAGTACCAAGAACTCTTTGAAAAAACAATTTTAACACGTCTTCATTTAATAATAAATACAGAAATAAAACATACCTATCAAAATATTATTGGTATCTAAAAGAATCAAATAAAATTCCCACATTAAAATGGAAAATTTTTAAAAAGCTAGAATATGTAAGTCTTTAAATGACCGATAACCCTCGTGTCTATATGAAAAACTATATATTATTAAATTTCTTTATAAAAATCTATTAAATAACTGTAATGAAATAAATGTCATATGTAAACATTGCAAAATGTTCACCTTTTTGGTTAAAATGATTCTTCATAAAAAAAATTAACTTACATATATCAATTTGTTTTATATTATAAAAGAATAATAAATATTTAAATTTTTAATAATTACATAGATATTAAAAATGTGTTTTTTGATATTAAAAATTGTATTAGAATATAATAATATAACAGATTTTATAAAATAATTTAATGGCTACTAAAAATTTTAATAAATCAATAGATATTAATTTTTTTTTTTTACAAATTAAAGAGTTTTATGATAAATTAGAATAAAATGCATTCTAAATCAAAATAAAAAATATAATTACACTCAAAGGTCCCTTTAAGTCAAATCAAAAATATAAAACATTTTCTTTCTTTCTTTTTTGTTTTAGAAAAGGATGGGATACAGAGAAAACTAACAATAATTTTGTAACAGAAATGCAGTCTAGACAGGGGTTTTGATCAACTGACACTCTTGCCATTAAGATTGAAAGAAACCACATATTCCCCACAAATATAACCTTTTTTCAAATTTAAAGTGCATCGTTATTTTGATTAGTTAAATTGAACACATAAATTTTTCTGTCTTCCCACATCCATAAATAACAAAGTTTCTTACTTTCAAGTGAAAATCATTTTCACAACAATGAACTAACATTGCCTGATGATGAGGTAAAAATCTTGAAACAGAAATTTCCTTGTCACAATGTAAACTATTAATTTTAAATAAAAAAACAAATTTAATTATATTATGCTCTACAATATTTGTTGTATTGGCACTTTTTTTTCAAAAGTAAATGCTAGAACTCGGAACTGTAAAACATGGTTCTTTTCACCTGGATTTATATATATAAGTGAAGTTTTCTAATAAAATAACATATTCAGTATCAAATTTATTCATCAATGAATAAGTACTGAAAATTTTGTATGAGATAATTACATTTTTAACAATTTTTAAAAATAGGAGTAGCAACTTTTTGTTTGATTTAATTTTTGAAACAACAAATGCATCCACTTTGGTAGTACCTATTATTTATTTATTTATTAGCATTATTTAAGTAGATTGGTCAATTCATTGATTTAGAAAGGAAATCTCTTTTATAATATCAATGATGCGTCAAATCAATTCCTGATTTTTACAGAGTTATTGAACTTAGATGGTTTGCATATGGAAACAGACATTTTTTTTAAATGCGGTTTTACAAAAAGTTTTTCTCAAATAACAGGTATATAAATTTTTAAATAAAGAACAAAAATTTACATAAATTAATAAAATTATATGTCTCCATTTATTCTTAATTTAACATAAATAATTATGAACCTATAATATTTCTGCATGTGCATTTATTATGCAAGTTGCTAGCAGTACTTTTCTGAATCAATTGACTGGTTACTTGACAGAAGATCATGGTACAGGATTCCTTTCCAATCCTACCAGATGCACAGTATGACTTTCTTAAGATGACTATCTGCTTTTGGGGTGGCTAAAGTTGGCCCATGTCACTTACACCAGGATCTATTTTATTGAGAATTATTGTAAACAATCCATTTCTCATCACCTATCACAATTTGCTTAAAAAAGAATGCATTTCACAGAAATGCAAATCTAAAGATCCTTTTCACTCAAATCATGTGGTACCCAAACATCATAGCAATTTTAGTATCCAAGCTTCACTAAGTGCTCATGGCTGGCATATTTTAATAAATTTTGTGTTTCTGCCAATTCCTGCATTATGTAATGTGTAATGATTGGTTTGGTCATCATGTCATGGTGAATCTACCTGAGCATTCTTCATCAATAAGGCTACAATCACTAACTTTAAACTGAGCGAATCACTTCTGTACAATTAAGTCAACTAAAGCACCTTCACTATGTACAGCACATTTAATAATAAAAAAGCATCAAGTGTCTGGAATGTACCTTATAATCTTCCATTTTCATAGGGATGCAAAATTGACATCAATATATGTCGATAAATTTGACATGTTGAAACATGTACGACTAAAAATTGACATGAACTTTCCAGACTTTCTAATATTACGGACACTATCATCTTAGGAAAAAAAAATTGTTTTTTTGATAAATGATGAATTTTTACAAGAATTGTATTTTTTTTTTTAATTTTAATTAGAATAATTTATATAAAATTTTAAATCTTGAGTTTCTGTATGAGTTTTTATAAATCTTCGAAATCTTTTCTAGACCAGTTAGGTGATACTGTCCTTACATAAAAGCTATATTTACTAATCATAAATTGAAAAGCTTAGTACAACTCATTACACAGCAATACTTTTAACAGAATTTTTAATTTTTTCTTATATGCCTATTTTCTATTATATGGTTGACCATACATGACATCATCAGAAAATAAAAACAGTAAATTTAGTTAAAAGTATTTAAAATTCAATAAAACATTAGATTATAGAGAATATTCTCTTAAATTTTAAGATAACTTGAGTAATTAAAAATTATATATAAAAGGCATTCATATTAATTCAATTAATTTTTTTAATGCCTAAAGCTCCCATAGAACATTAGATAAATGTCAACAAGCAGTCAAAACTGGAACACCTTAAATTTTATTTTAGTCAGGTGCCATATGTGATACACACTTTGGGTAATCATGTCTCGAAAGAGACATGACTGACTTGGCAGAAGATTATCCAGCAGTAGTTTGGCTTTGCTTTCTGCGGTAGGGAAGAGACGGATTAATATCTTTCCCAAAGGTATTTGTGCGTAAGTGAATGTGAGGAATTCAACTGAAATTTGAACTCGGCTCTCCGAGTTGTCATTCTGAGTCAATATCCATTGTACCACAACGCACATCCACCTTAAATAAACACCAAAAAAAATTAATTTTTTTCAATATTTTAAACAAAGTTGTTTCAATTCAAATTATACTTTAAATCTGCTAATATTGCATTTTATTTTTGGAAGATGTTTTTAATAAAGAAAATTTACATTGCGATGAAAGATGACAAAAAAAAAAGAGAGAGAGAGCGGGGCAGTGATTATCAGCTATTTTAATTCTTTCAGTTAATTTAAATTAATTTTTTGAAATATAGAAAGTATTTTGCTTATTAACAATATTAAATTTAATCTATTAACTTGAAATGAAAACTGAAATAAAAGTTTCAAGAAAGATTTATCATTTTAAACCTTAGGTATAACATTTTTTCTATGCACACACACACACACACACACACATATAACAATTATCGAGTTTACATTGGAATTACAGCAGGAGAATTTAAACCTTACTACTCCCATGAACACTCGTTTTCCAATCCCAATCAAAAATTCAAAACTGCTTTCTCAAAGATTTTGGGAAATGAAAGGAGGGACAACTCAATAGTGAATTGAAGATTAACAGGTTTGGCCCACACACCCCAATAACCTTTATGATAAATGCAATCTGTATTTAGTTGAAAAAAATTAAAATATTAAAATATCCTTAGCAAATTTTACTTTTGATCTAAGTAAAGAATTTATAAGCAAATGCCATCATAAATTTAAATTTAGATAAAAACTCCCTAATAATAAATCTAAAATTAAAATTCCTTTAAATTGTAGTTTCATTTCTTCTTATTAACTGTATAATTAAATTATATAATCAGTCAGTTAAGTGCCATACGTGATACACGCTTGGGCGATCATGTCTCGAAAGAGACATGACTGACTGGGCAGAAGATTATCCTGCAGTAGGTTGCCATTGCTTTCTGTCCTGCTATTTAACCCATAACTGGAAGGAATAGCAGGATTAATACCTTTCCCAAGGGCATTTGCACGTAAACCTTCCTTTTCTTATTCCTTCTAGTTTTATCATTTGATATTAATGCCATTATAGATTTAAATTTAATTTCTTGATAATTAATCTAAAATTTTAATTTCCTTGAAATAATTATTTTATTTTTTTCTTATTAGCCATATAACTACAGCATATTATAATGTAATTTCCTGTTCTTAAATATTTTCATTGCAGCTTACCGTTTTTATTTTTGACCTCAGTGATAATTAACCCTTTTGTTTTGGTATTAATGTTGTCATAAATTTAAATTTAAATCTAATTTCCTAATAATAAATATTTCTTTAGGTAGTTGTTTTATCCCTTATTAGTGATTACTTATATATATTATATAATTTCTCATTCTTTTTCCCTCTAATTTCATCTTCAACTTAAATGATATTTAACCTGGTGGATTTTGGTATTAATGCCATCTTAGATTTAGATTTATTTTTTCTCTATTGTTATTTCATCTGTTGTGCTATGATTATAACTGTTGAAATGAAACTCATAAAAACAGTCAAAATTCCCCTTCTGGGTCAGGTTTGAACTATTTCATTTTTGAGAACAATTTTTCCTAAAGTTTAGGCTAGTTTGATCTAATAAGTGTTCATTCCATTAGTATTATATTTCTTTTACATCAAAATTACTTATGACATTTATAATTTAACTAGTTTGAAGTGAGCACTCAGTTATATAATGTTGAAATTGGCTTCTGCACTACTCAGATAAATTTGGTACCATTTTTTATGGCTTGTCAAATTTTCTATGCCTGTATTAAAGGTTTTTAGATATATTGAAAATAAAAATTTTCATTTGGGATGCCTAATAAAAATGCCAATGCAAAGATGACTTTAAAACAGCCTATCTTAATGTTAAATTCACTGTGAAATGTTAAACAACCTAAACAAAAAAAAGTTTCTTAAATCTTTATATGGACTTCATACAAAGTGAAAGGAACTGGAATAATTTCTTAACAGGTCAAAGCTTTGAACAATCATTGAACAATCATTGAACAATTACTGTGTGGATAAATAAAAAATTGAATAATCAAAAAATAATTAGTGACTTAAGAGGATGATTTAATCATTGCAGACTGAGAGTGTGAATAAGTGTAAAATCTTGGTCAGTTATATTTTTCAGTATTGAGTTTGAATTTAGGAATAGCATTATGAAAATATACTTAGAATACTGAACAACTTTAAATTTGACAGGTTTTAACAAGTTGGAACATGAATGATTAAAAAAAAAAAAAAAAAATCAGCATGAACTTTCCAGACAACCAAATTGAATAGACACTATTGTCTTTAGAAACTTTTTTTTTTCAATGAATAATGAATTTTTTTATTAAAGTTTTCTTCATTTTCTTTTTTTAAATGTAATTATAATAATTTTATAAAGTTTTAAATCTTAAAATTCTGGGCAACTCTCGCGAATTTCTAGACATTTCAGGAAATTAATTGGGGGAGACATATGAAAAAAATAGAATAAAAAATATATATATATTTACCAAGATTTTCTAAAAATAATCATTTAAAAAATGATTTCAGTCATTTATGATTAAGTCCTGAAATTGTTTTTGATTTTTGCGAGAATTTCCAAATTAATGTTTTTTTTTCACCGGCCAAAAGTGAATTGCGTAATTATTACGTTTGCCGTAATAAACCCTTGTAAAAATTGCGTCACCCACGGACGAAAGAAAAACAAGATTTTATACCAAATTTTCGAACGTGTTAGAAAGAATTAATTTTTTTTAAATAATTAAAAATACTTTGATATATCCACTTAATAACAACATAAACATTTTGCCGACAAAACTTTGTTTTATTTAATTTGGGCCTTTTTTATTCGTATGCTGTTTTTTCAGCGAATTCGTGGAGGTACCGACCGATATAAAAAAAAAATCATAAAAATATTTTTCAGACCAGTTACAACTTCATAATCAAGTCATTCCTTCATCTTTATTTCTAATGGCATAAAAACTATTAAACAGACAAAAATACTATCGGCATAAATAGATTAGTGAAAAAAAAACTTTCAATAATTTTTTTTTTTTTTTTTGGTGGCCTTGAATAATATTTTTATGTCAAGGGACTTAATTCAGAATTTTTTTTTTTGATCATCCGAAGAATGAAAAAATGAATAAAATTATTAATACATAAATTAAATAAGTGCCCACACTCGAAAATGGCATTTAATTAAATTATTAAACTTTACATTTTTCGAATCTTCAAAACATCTTTATGCTTCATTAACAACGACCATGAAAAGTTTTAAAATCAAAGCTTTGTCAATCTTTCACACAAGAAATTTATATTTCTTTTTCCTGCGGATACAAAAAATAAATTAAGCAATTCTCAAAAAATAATCGAGTTTTCTTGAATTCGTTTAAGATTTCGAGCCATATTTTCCATGTGTTCAAACTTGGTGTTAAGAGATTTTCTCAATGATAAAACACATTTTTTGCTTTTAAATGTAAAAATTACCAACATCCCCCCTATAAATAAAGTAAAATAAATAAAAATAAAATAAAATTCACGAGTTTTATTAGTATGGACTTCGTCACGAGTTAATTAAAAGAGGGTGGAGAGTATAACAGAAAAATATAGACAAAACTTAAAAATATAAGTTCATTCATTAATGGAAAAGAGCTGAAAATTTTAATAAAAATTCGATAATTCTTTAATTTTCGGGTAGGGGGGGGGCTTAACGTGTCATAAAAGTGCGAATGATTTTTGGTTGGAGTTATGGTGTAACGTCGTGTATGGATGGCAGAACAGCAACTGGGAAGAATAGAAGACATTGCTTAGAGCTACAAAATTAAAAAGCTAAGATGCGGAGAGAGATAATTGGACACAGAATTGCATTTGTTTAAAAAATAAATTGAAATTTAAATAATTTAGAAAGCAACGCATGCGCGCTTGTAATTACGAACATGGCCGTGTAAGAAAAAAAATCCTTTATTTCTTTAAGTTAACGGACATTCATTAACATAATTGATTTTTTTTTTAAAACAATTTACAATTAGTTGGGTTTATAAAGTCAAGAAACAGTGAATTTTTTTAATTTATATTGCGCGCCCATAAATTCTTTAGAATTGCTCAACAAATAATTCTCAAGATTAAAAAAAAAATAAAAAGAGAAGAATTGGTAACTGGCGATCTAAATCCATAATTTGTAAGTAAATTAAAAAAAAAGCATTGCTAATAAAAAAAGAGAGAGAAATATGAAATTACATTTAAAAAATCTCTTATCCAATAAAATAAAAGTATTTTTATTTCAATTTCACTATTGCCTAACTTTTGAACGCATTATCAGGCTTTTTTTTAAAGAGCCAGATAAAGCTGTCTGTCCTTCTCAACATTGAAAATGATTTTAAAATTATCAATTTTGCAAAAGAACAAGAGTTCTCTAAGAGATCTACTTCATGATACGTTATTCTCTAATCGATCGAATAAAGTTTAAAAAGCCTTCTTTTAAATTACCAATCTTAAAAAGTACACGAAGTTTTAACATTGCTGTCTATTGTTTTAAACGCCATTTTTTTTCTAAACTAACAAAAAACTCAACAATTAATGTAAAAAGATAGAACTGTTAGTTTGAAAACAATTAATAAAGACAAAAATTTAGTAGTTTTAAAAGTGTTTTTTCCTTATAATCAAGATTATTTTAAAGCAAAATTAATTAGTTTTTATTAACATTGTTAAAATGTTTTAAAAAACAATGCCAGTTTCCAATTCTTGAAAACGTTGACCGACTTCACAAATAATCCTGCTACCTCCACCAAAGCTTCTTTTCTTTTAACACGAATTCAATACTGATTTTAAAATGGGAGACATCCTTCATAAGTTTAAAATACATTTAGCTATAAAATGCACACTATAATTGAAGAGAACACTACTAATGAATACTCAGGAATAGAGTAGAGAGTAAAGAATTACTTTCATATAAAAATAAAATCATTTATTTCCTTTTTCAAATAGTGGATATTTATCTTACCTTGTAAAGACTTTCTACTGCTACCATGTGATATCACAACTGAATTAGTAATGGCTAGCGTTCCACTTAAAGCAATTATCTCCCTTCCTAAAAGATCTCTTGTCTTCTTTCTTTTTCTCAATTAATTATGGCTTCTTCCTTCTGCGATCTTTTCTTCAAGGGTAAGTGAAAAATAAAACATTTAATTTATTCCTTCAGGTCGAAAAAAACTGTTTTGAAAAATTTAGATTTCACATTTAAAGTAGGTGGGGAACAATATACGAGCAAACTTTTTGGACGAGGTGAAAAATTAACCCAAAGAAAGATCTTTGCTTTGTTTAAAGTTTGAACGTAATGAATGAACTATTATTTTTTAATTTTTAAAAAGTACTTTAATTTAATTTAATTTTAATTTAAAAAAGTTACTTTTCAAAAGTAACGTTTAATTACAGACCTTTTGTAATTGTCTTTATTTGTTTATTTTTTTTGTCGAAACGGACATAAGAAAACCAACAAGTTTACGATTTATTTGTTGATTTGAAAAAATAAATCCTTTTGCCAAATAGTTTTTTGCTAACTAGTTATACTAACTAAAAAAAAAAATGCTTTCAATTATTTGTGTCAATTTCTTTTTAGTAAAAAGAAATTGACATAACTGAAATGCTTCCACGGAGTATCTCATTACTCAGCACTCAGCAGTATACTCTCTGTGGAAGCATTTTATTAAATTCCGTAATTTCAACATTCATTTTCGAATTTAATTAATCATTTTAATTTTAAAAAAGGTCCTGTCCGTTACATATTCAAGAATATGCCATCACATTCTTTAAGCCCTTCCTCGGAATTGAAAAAAATATTAATTTTTTTTATTGATTTAGAAGTGAGGTCTTGTTTTTAGTTCTAATAACAGTGTTAATACTGTATGATTTCATTCAAATCATTCCTTGACTTTTTACAGAGTTATCTACACTTGAATTTTATTTACAAATATCGTGCCTTGAAAAATAAGTCTGTTGAAATTGAGTGGAAACACTTACCGATAGCGCTACCAGCAGAGACGGGAGGTAATAAAAATAACTTGAGGAACAAAAATGCCCACGGAACTAACTTCACAAGACACCGTATTTTTCCAGCTGCCGACTACTGGTTTTCCATTGCCATGAGATATCTTACAAAGACTCAAATCTTAACCAGTTGCAGAGAGGCCCGTATCTAGTCATGTCAAACTGTCCTGCTGCTAACAGGAAACACCTGGATATAACCGGTATTGACATACATGCCTACATGCGATCTGAGGTCTCTTTTGTTTGTTCTGATGCACATTCGCCACACTTCACACAATTTCCTGATCTCAGATATGACAGCTTAGAGTGGGTTTCTTTCATCAGATGCTTCTCTGAAGTGGGACTGGTTCATGTTCCTCCACCTCGTCCCCTTGTGATTCTTCCTCCTTGGGATCATCTGACCTATCCATGCTCACAATGATTTCATCCTTGCATTCGAAATTATCATCTTCACTATGTGAACTCAAGGAAGGATGAAGTTCCCTGGCATAGTGGAGCATTCCATCCACTAAGGCTGACTGCAGACTAACAAGTCCAGTAATTTGTCCCTTTCTCAAAGTTGCTGTACAGTTGTGTGAGGCCTTTACCCACACAGGGTCTTCCACCTTTTGAACCACCTTGTTGAAGGCAATGAATCAATCCCTTTAAGCCAAAACTTATATCTGTAGACTTGATTTGTGGGCACAGTCTGTGGTGTCATCTTTGAGTGTAGATGACCTCTTCAACACTACACTTCATTCTGGTGACAATGCTCTTGGCACCTTTGTGACACCATTCCATTATTCCATTTCCTGCTAGGACATGCCTGCATCGAAATCACAAATACACGTCCAATCCATGTGCAAAGGCCTGTAACTCCATGCAGTGTCATTGTCTGTGAGTATCTCACATGGTGGTGCCCTCTCACAGAACACAGATACTAGCTGACATATGATACTTAATGCGTCTTGGTGGTGTAACAGCTGCCACACAGAAAATCATGACTGGCCATAATCTGTTAGTGTCAGGTAGTGATTGGTACCCATGCTAAGTTGGTGCCAAGTACTGTTCACTCCCACTTTACTTTTTTTTCCGATGAACTAGTGCAAGATATATTGTTGTGCACTCCACATAGGTCTTAATGGCCAATTTTACTCTTCTCACAAGATATGTGGTATATCGTTCCCCTGGATGCTCAATGCATTGATGTACTTTCATTATCTGACTGGGAATCATGGTGTCGAAGAAAGCATTACACACCTGATACACTGATTCAGACCCTTTTTGGTCATATCAAGCCACCTTTGGAGTGTATGGGTCATCTTGTCTGTTAACTTCTTGTTTGACCAGCATCAAGTTGACAGATAACATATTTTGAACCAGTTCCTTTATTGTGCTCAACCTTCTTCGCACCAGTATCTCACTCACTGCTTGGGCATGTACCCTGGCTTTAACTGTGAGGCTATCAGACAGCTAGTGATACACCCATACGGAATCAGTTTTTATGTGAAGACTCTTTGCCTGCAACTAGAGGACTAAATTGTTCAGCCAAGTTGATATGTTAGACATCATTTCTTGGCCAAATCTTATATGCATCCTCCAACATTGCTCCATCTTTTCCAGCACTACTCCTGTTACTTGAGAGCCGAGATCAACCTATATGCTGATTTCAGATCTGTCTCCACACCACTTGCCTCGGGCAGAATCTTCCTGTCACACACTGTCCCCAGTTTCATCTGCTTGCAGAAAATGTCAGCTAAGTCATCCCATTCATTTGTGACTGTGTTTGTTCACCATTTGATAAACCGGTTGCCACACACAGTCATTCTTACACAGGGAGATGTTCCACCAGCTCCCCACATAGTGAGAAGACATTCCACTAAGTCATAACATCAGGGAAATTTGGAATTGCACTTCCCAATGTTCACCACAAAATGTTAGACTTCCTCCAGACTTCCAGTCCAAGCACACAAGCCATATCCTTCAAATGTTCAGGGTCTTTGCACTTCAGCTCATACTGGGCTATCTGCAAACATGGTACTCTCATTGACATACATATTGCCTATGTACTACAACATCACTCTTCCAAATGACGCCTTCTATGACTGCACACAGTCACTAGCTTTAAGACTAGAGGTGCAACGTTGAAGCCAAATCCCATTTGTGTTAGGCAAAACTGCTTCCCCTTGATCATCATGGTTTGATATGGTCACAGTGACTCATGTATGTGTACTTGAAGATATGCTTTTTGCAAATCAAGTATGGCCACATTTGTCTCTTGTTGGCATCACTCTAGCAGTTTGTCCTAACAAATGTCTGTCTTTACAGTGAATGCATCAAAATGATTGTTGAGCTCACAATAGCCCATCACTGGGAACATCTTTTCTTTGCTGTGCAGCATGATAGCCATTAATGCCACTAAGCTCTTGGGTGACTCAACTTTCTTTTCGGGTTATAATATTAGCCAATCATTGGTGATCCATCTGTAGTTCTTGCTCATAGGCATTCCTAACATTCCTAACATTGAAACGGGGTACACCCTGTTGTGTAACTGAGTCAGCACCACACCTGTTGTCCACTTCCATTTTGCAATCCAGATCCTTTGCTGGTGGTTGAATTCCACAGAAAAATCAGGTTGGTCAATATGAATTGCAGCACATATTGGTGTTTCTTTGCTACAGAACTGTCCAGATTTAGTCTGCATGATATGAATACCACTTTATGCAGGTATCACATCTATTCTGGCAAGTAAGTCAAAGCTTAAAAGAGACTTGTCATACACCACAAGAACTCCAACCTTGGCTGACACCACAGCATGCCCTCATTCTGCCACTAATCCTCTCCACATCTACATGTTTTCTAGTCCACAATTGGCATAACTCTGCACTAACAATTGAGCAAGAACAGCCAATGAGAGCTGAACACCATTTCTCATCAACCCATATATTGATTACAGGCAGTGCTGCATTTATATCTGGACAAAGAATGAGACTGGCACTGATGTCTGTTATTCTGATTCATATCCCAAAGATTTCCATGATGTATGACTTAGTTTGTCACAGTAATAGCACTATGTGGCTTTGCCTCCATGCCAGCTCCCACTTTGCCCAGTTTGTTGACTCAAACAATATCTAGCCAAGTGATTAGCACCACCACATCTGTGACAGACAATATTGCTCTGCTTATCACTGACCTCTCTAATCATCACTGTATTAGCCTCTTCGAATTCCAGTTGAATTCATTGCATTCACTTACGCGCAAATACCCTTGGGAAAGGTATTAATCCGCCTATTCCTTTCAGTTATGGGTTAAATAACAGGACAGATTGGGTTCTATAGCCTTGGTCGGCAACCAGTCTACCGCAGAAAGCAATGGCAACCTACTGCGGGATAATCTTCTGCCCAGTCAGTCATGTCTCTGTCAAGACATGATCACCCAAGCGTGTATCACGTATGTCACTTAACTGACTGGCTGATTCAAGGCTGAAATAGGTATCTCACAACCTTCTCTCTGACAAACAATATGGCTTCCATTTCGTCAGGTTTATCACAGATGTGCTAATGACCATCTGAAATATATATACCAAACTCTTGATAAGAACAACAAAGTTTGAGGTGTTTCTTGAAAGCGTTTGACAGGGTTTATTTTGGTGACTATGCGTGCAAGCTTCAGCGCTACGTTATTTCTGAATGATTGTTTGATTTAATCCAATCATTTCTATCAAATCATGAAATAAAAATTGTTTTGAATGGGCAAGCTTCTAGATCCTTTCATACAAACGTGGACATCCTTCAAGGCTCTATCCTAGGTCCTACACTTTTCCTGATCTTCATCAATGATCTTCCTGATGTAATAAATTCCCAAGTTAGCATCTATGTAGATGACACCACCATTTGTACCTGTCTCTATAAGAAGTCTGCCAAGGCTGACAAAGTAAACCTGGCTGCTGCACTTAAAAAAGGACCTCCAATCTGTAATTGATTGGGGTAGGAAATAGCAAGTACATTTTAATGTCACCATAGAGAAACATTCCTGCCTACCATTAGAATGGATGATGCTAGTTTCCAGAGAGCAATGCATGCACCTCCTTGTTTTCACTCTCTCAAATAATCTTAAATGGAATGGCTACATTGAATTCATAGCTGCATCTACTGCTGGGAAGGTTGGTTTATTGTGTCAAGCCAGGAAGTATTTCTCATCAGAATCCATTTTGCACATTTATAAATCTACCATTCATCCATTGAATTGAATACTGTTGCCATATCTGGTTGGTTGCTCCTGCTATTCATCTTGAGGTTCTCGACAAAATTCAAAAGAGGATCTGCAATATAATTGATCCTGACTTCAGTCATTTTCTCACCGACATGATGTGGCTTCCCTCTGTCTTTTCTACAAGTATTTTCATGGTAACTGCTCTGATAAGCTTTTTTTTCCTGGTACCCTGACCACATGTATTTACTCATGCTATTAGATTAGCATCAATGTCCCACCCTTTTACTGTCGAAATAGTTAAATGTAACCGCCTCTTCTACTCTAATAGTCTTTTTTCTTGCATTTCTTATTTGTGGAACTCATTTCCATTTTGCATGCTTCCCTGACACCTACAATCTCCCAAATTGTAAATGCGATGTCAATTGCCATCTTTTATATACTTGATTCCCATCCATCTCTTATCTTTTCTTTGAAATTCCCTGTACCGTTTTTATTTTATCACTGTAACTCCCTGCACACCAGTAGCATTTCTGCCTTGCTTGAGGTGAAATGATTATAAAAAAATGTTCTTCACGCTACACAGATTACAGTCTAGTTCATTTTTCTTTTTAACCATTCAATGATATTTAGACCATGGTCTGGACCATCAAAGTCAGGAATTAGCTTCAGGTCAAACTTGTAATCAGTCATGAGTGCTGAAATAGCTTGTAGTAATGTAAGCAAAGAGCCTGTTGAGATTGGGGGGAAAAAACCCAACTAATTGCTCTCCCAGCAACTACAGAGGTAATAGGGAAAAGAGACGAGAAGTAACAAAAATAACATTACCTTGGAAACCACAGCAGCTTGAGGAATAAAAATGCCTATGGGACTGACTTCACAAGACACTGAATCTTTCCAACTGTCGACGGCTTGTTTTCCTCCTGCTTTTATTATCATGAGGCATCTTACAAAGACCTGTATTTAGACATGCCAAACAGGACGCTGCTGTTAACAGGAAAAAACCTAGATGTAACCAATATTGACAAACATGTCAACATGTGATCTGAGGCCTATTTTACATCTGAACTGACGTGTTCACCACACTATTTTAAATTCAAATAAAATCTAAATACATTAAAATCTAGTTTTCTTTTTATGAAAAAGTATTTTAAAACTGAGCTGATATGGGGTGAGTTATTTAAATCCCATTAATTAGGTTTGTTGCAACAGTGATGCATATTGAAATCATGTTGTAGTCACAAAAATGTAATGTAAAATTAACAAGAAATAAAGAAATCCATAACTAACGTCATGGTCATGAAACTGTTGTTACTATTTCAGGGGGTCATGTGTTGAACAAAAACTGAAAGTGTTGAGGAAAAAGACAAACAAAATGGTGAAAAAAAAGATTAAAATATTTATTCCTTCATGTTTCATGTAGAGAAAATTTCAAGGAATGTTCTTAAGATTCTCTGTAAAGAATGAAGAAAATCTTAGTCTATTGGTGAATTAACAAGTGAGTAAGATGTATTGTCCATGTCATATTCATTTAATGCACAGTGTGCTGACTTTAGCATTCTGTCAAAACTTTGGTCTGAAAGGGAACTAACCTCATTCTATCTACAAAACATATGCTCCTAGTCTTTTTGGTTTATGCATACCCAAAAGCTGAAAATTGGTTACTTGCACTGATAGGGTTATTGACACATATGTGTCTAGCAAAAGGATTTAATATCTGCTACAGGTCCAGTAAATCATGATGATCAGCTATATAATTAGCACCTTCTGTAAAACTGTTATTCAATTTTTAAAACATTAAAAATAACTATTATTTATTGACTAAAATTATTGAAGAAATGTTTTATAAAATAAAAGTCTTTATTCAATTTATCTTGTTTATCTTTTAGTCCTTGCATTTTAAAATAGTGTAGGAAATTCTGTCATCCAGTTTTTATATTAAAAATCCAAATATCTAAATTCCAAACAGTAATAAATAATAAATGAAACCTGCCTGTTAAATAAATCATTTGAATTTACAAACATAGGTGCATGAATTCAAAAGATTAAAAAAAAAAACTAAAATAGTCTTTAGTTGAGTTAAAATCATTGGGTAGTTGGTCCAAAGTCAAAGCTGTTGTTGAGAAAAGGCTTCAGTTGTCAGAGGGATTCACTGTCTCTACTGTTGTTGTTGTTGTTGTTGATTGCTTTCAATTCACCAACATGTGATTGTCAGCAAAGATTCACTAATCATCTCTGCTATTCTTGCTGAATATGAGTCATTTAAAGTCACCATGTTTCTTTTAACATGCACTGAGAGGTGTAATATAACAATCTGGCCCCACCCGAGGAAGGCTGATGCAAGCGGGGGTGTTTCCGGTCGTTGAAAGGAACGGATGTTTGTTTGACCTTATTTCCGGCAGTAGCGGAAATGGCTACAGAGGCAAACAGAACAGGTGTCTCTGAGAATTACGTAGGCGTGCGTGGGTGAGGCAAAACCGGAAGAAAAAGTCCCGGTTTGGAGATTATAAAAAGACCTCAGCGCACGGATTCACTAGACAGACCAGAGTAGCAGTAGAGAGAGAGAGACACAACAGATACGACGACATTCCCGTCAACCCTTAGAAGCACGCTCTCTCACTCTCTGTTCCCTAGGCTACACGGTTCATCTTCATTAATAAAAATATAACTTATATTTTTATATATATGCGTGTTCTGCTCTTGTTTGTCAATATAACTGGAACCAGCATTCGCAAGGCGTAACAGACTTTTATTTGGTGCCTAAGTGACTTGCTGTTTTGAGACAACAAAACAGATAGATACGAGCTGGTTACCACGGCGACGATTGAAAATTCAACGGACTTAAAACTACCAGATAGAAAGAAAAAAAGAAGACGAAAATATATAGCAGCCGCGCGACTATAGACATCAGCCAAGCTAGGTGACTCTTTGATTTGATAGTGTGTGTGTTTTCTGCTCGTGTTTATAAGTCTAGTTAGAAAAAAAAAAATGCATACTTTTGCCGATCTGACCCTAGAATTGAGAAATATGGATTGTTCGGTGTCGAACACATTTAGGGTAGAACGGAGGGGGTGCAGGACTACAGGCAGAGAATAGTACGCCTAGCGGGAGCGCATAGGTTTGGGGTTGACGGGAGGAATAAAGTTGAGATATTTACCTATCTGTAAGTATAAAACATCTGAGTTAATGATTTATTTTTTTTGTTAATATTTTACCATATATGTGAAGTGAGTTTACTGGTATGTTGCTTAATTAATCTTACTTTTATGGAGTAAGTGAAATGTAAAATCATGTAAAGGAAGTTTCTTCTACTTTTTAAAGTGGATAATTGGATTAACTTGTTGATAACAATGTTTTCTTTGGTTTGTGCAGTGTTAGGTTTTCTTTTTTTTTTGGATTTCTTTTAGATGACTGTACACTACAAAATGATTTACATTTCTATGTTTGTGAATTATGCTTTTGTGCAGGTTCCCATCAATTCAACATCCTCTGTGAATTTTCATTTATGTGACTTGGGAAATATCTTTTGAAGATATATTAATTTCTGAAAACTTTATATTGACACGGATAGACCTGCAGATTCCACAGTTGATCGGAACAAAAAGAAAGATACAAACGTGGAAAATTATTAATAGTATCTAAAGCATAAAGTAAATTATTCGTCTCTGGTTCAGTGGTTTGGTCCCCAATTACGCAGAAATTTCCCAATTTTTCAGTGGACACCATGCCGGTAGAATTGTGCGATATGGAGGAGATTCCTATCCGCAAACTAGTAAATACCTTAGAACAGATAGATATGGAGAGATTTAGTGAAGGATGTGAGGAACTCCCGAGGAGGTTGACGATAGGGGTCATTGCTGGCGTGGTCGGCGTTATAATAATCCTTGGAATAATAGCTAGGAAGCGGATTTTTAAGTGTAAAAGAAGCAACAGTGCTTCGGGAAAGGAAATTGAGTTATCCGTTGTGAATAGTACTCCGGGGTCAACGGGTGTTCAACACTCAAATGTCTCTGTGTTAGGCAGAGAGATGTCAACAAATCAGATATGCTTGGATTCGAATCCAGAGGAAGTAGTTCAGGGAATGGAAAACATTGTACAAACTAAGGAACTACGAGTCACGGGTCCATTTTTTTAGACTAAATTAATATGGATGAAACCTCTAATCCTCCACAAGTAAATTGCATGCGGATTAACGTTGGAATCAGGGTAATTTTCTTCATTTTCTATTGAACATTTCTCGGTCAGACTATGAATGATATGTACGGCAGATAATGGCCAATTTTTCTGTGTTCAAACATAGTATGTTTGAAATTAAATTAAATTAAATTAAGTTACATGTGTAACAATAAACTCGAGCAGAAACACGCATGGTGTTGGTCAAAGGTCATTTACTCGATGTCAGTTTAGAAACTGGGGCGCGGTTACCGCCTATAGTCATGTGGTTATGCATCGAGGAGTCTACGCTTATGGACAGAGTCGAGAAAGAAAATGAACATTTTTAAGAACTTTACCCAATTCTGTGAAAATGGATATTAAAAAAAAAAAAAAAAAAAGAACAATGAAACATCGAGCTGGTAGAACAATTTTCACGATGGACACGAACATTGTTGGGTTGCCGATGTAGGCTCCCCTATATATTTTTTTGTTTTTTTTGTTTCGGCATGCACATGTTTTGTTGTTTTGGCATGCACATGTTTTATACAATTGTCGGGCTTGTGTGGCATGGGGAGGAGAGTGAGGGTGTTGCGCTTAAAATGTTCTTAGGTGAACATTTTGGAAAATGGGAGGGCGAGGAATGTAATATAACAATCTGGCCCCACCCGAGGAAGGCTGATGTAAGCGGGGGTGTTTCCGGTCGTTGAAAGGAACGGATGTTTGTTTGACCTTATTTCCGGCAGTAGCGGAAATGGCTACAGAGGCAAACAGAACAGGTGTCTCTGAGAATTACGTGGGCGTGCGTGGGCGAGGCAAAACCAGAAGAAAAAGTCCCGGTTTGGAGATTATAAAAAGACCTCAGCGCACGGATTCACTAGACAGACCAGAGTAGCAGTAGAGAGAGAGAGACACAACAGATACGACGACACTCCCGTCAACCCTTAGAAGCGCGCTCTCTCACTCTCTGTTCCCTAGGCTACACGGTTCATCGTCATTAATAAAAATATAATTCATATTTTTATATATATGCGTGTTTGTTGTTTGTCGATATACAACAGAGGAAGGGAAAACTATGTTGTCATGTCTTCTCTTGTGCTTGAATGGCTTGAAGACAGTTGCATCTTTGTTCCTAAAAATCTAAATCTGTGAATTTTAATTAATTTTTTACAAAAGTAAGCTTGGAAAAAATTGGGTTTTGGTTTTCTCTGATTAGTCAAATATTTCAGATGGTTTCTAACCAATAGATTAATCAGTGGGTGTTGTATTGTGGAATCATTTTGGCATGTTTGTAAATATTGTCTGTTATTGGGTAGAGAATAAAGTTTGGTCATGTTTTAATATGGTATGTATCTGAGTATATAATTGTGTTGGATATAGATTTTATTTCCTGTAATATATGAGCAGAAAAGATTATAACTAATAGTAGTGATATAGATTACGAGATAACTGGATTCATATTTTGATAATTGTCATTTCAATTTTGATTATTATTATTATTATTATTATTTAAAGTAGCAGCTTCCAGAACACTGTATGCCAATTATTCTCGATCGATAACAACCACTGCTGCAATTTCTGCTGGATCAAAGTGGCGATATGAGTAAGTACAACATCATCGTTTATTATTAATTTTCATCTGTTATTTCTTTCATTTTACTTCTGTTGCTTTTTACTATAGCTCCCAGATCAGCATTTTACAATTGTTAGTAAACAGACCAGATCATCTTAGTTTTCATTTTGGATCTATACTGTTTATCAATGATCATAGAATGATGATCTCTGGCAGTTATGATAAAATGTAACAAGAAAAAAAACACTAGTCAAAATTAACCTTTGACACTTCAACCTTTGAAATTTAAATACTATTACTATTTTTGTCTTTATTCATATTATATCATAGCAGCTTTTAATAAAAAGTATTCATTAATTTTTTTTAACTGGTTTCTAAACCTCCAGTTACTACACTTTTCCAAATTGTTCTCCAGAGTACAAAACAACTTTTGAAACAAAAGTAGACGGGCCAGATTATGCTTGTTTTCATGAAAGCAAGTACGCAGAGACTGCAATTAAATTGATTCAGCATCTTACAAGATATACAATGTGCATTTACAAAGTTCATGAATCTTAAAGAGGGTTAGGATTTTTTTAATTAAATTTCTTTTTGTGAATAGAAGAATATTCATTATTTCATTAATATTCTTTAGCATTGTAGTGATTTCTATCAAAATGCTTTCAACTTGGTCTTAAATTATAGGTCAGTCAGTCAGTCAAGTGGCATACGTGATACACGCTTTGGGCAATCACGTCTTGAAAGAGACATGACTGACTGGGCAGAAGATTCTCTCGCAGTAGGTTGCCATTGCTTTCTGCAGTAGACTGGTTACCAGCTAAGGATATAGCACCTAATCTGTCCTATTATTTAACCCATAACTGGAGGGAAGAGACAAATTAATACCTTTTCCAAGGGTATTTGTGTGTAAGTGAATGCAAGGAATTCAACTGGAATTCAAACTCAGCACCCTGATTTGTCATTCCGAGTCAATCAAAAATTTAGTTTGAGGGAAAATTTAAACTTGAATCCTTTACCATGTGAGCTTTCTCCAAATAAATTTGTGGAAAATGCTTTGTCTCAGACAGATTCAATTACTACCACTACTGAAAGGATTAAAAAACAAAAGACCTCAATTTAGTTAAAATGAAGACTGTTGAAGCATGATTAGTGATAAGAAGTCTGTTTTACTTTCTGCAGTTAATCAAGATTGGTAGAGGTGTTGATACATGACAGTAAATTCCCATGGTTTTTGACAAGAATTTCAAAACTCATATCATTAAATTTGAAAACTAAAGAATTTATCACCTGAAACTGTTCCTCATTTATTACATAATTTAAAAGATAATTTTTATTTATTCTGAAGTTAATTAAGCAGAAAGAGAGCAGATAAAGCAAATACAATAATTATACATGAAAGAAGTGGCAAATATACAGTACTCCAAATGTCTTGAACAGATAACTTTGTTAACTTTGTTGGAATCTTTTTACACATGGTGTTTTGTCCACTCAATTACTTTGTTCAGATTAAATTCTCTTTTAAAGAAATGAAAGACAAGAGAATTAATCCAAACAAAGTAAATAAATGAGATATACATTACTTACATTGTTCCGGCTGTTGTCCTTATCTCTATTGCTATATTCATATTCATAATGTTTTGACAGTTGTATGAACCAAACCCTTTATTTCAATCACTGGGGTCATTCTCATTCTATGTGCAATGCCACTTCTTGATGTATTAGTTCTCTCCCTTTAATTCAACTCTCTAAGTTATTTGTTTACTACTACTGTGGCCAGGTATTGAACTTACAACTCCTCTTTGGGTCAAGTTACTGGATCTAACCAATGCTTTATCCACAAGGACACATGACCCCATGAACAACACTGAAGAGATAGAAATAAAACTGATTGGGAAAGCACTATTTATATTATTCTGACTATTGTCCTCATTTTTGTTGCCATTTATACAACATTTCAGCCGTTGTACACTCCGTCCTTCTTCAGGTGCTAGGAATTTTGAACTAAACCCTTTATTACGCTCACTGGGGTATATCATTCTCATTCCTTTGTACGAAACTTCTTAAATACTGCCTCATCTCAGAAATATAGACAAATACGGAAGATTGAAAAAGGGTAGAGTATTTTCTGATTCACAAATATTTTGAAACTTTTTCCTTTTGATTAATATCTTTATATTATAAATTGGTGTTACTTTATTGCATCTACTTTTTTTGCTAAATTTGGTGCTAAATTGATCTAAATATTCTGCAACTGAGGTATATCAGGAAATATGTTTTCATGTTATTGAAAAATCAAATCTTTCAGTGTTTTTTTAATATATGACATGATCAGACATTAGTTAACAGGTTTTAAAGCAAATTAAAAATGCAGTAAGTGTGCTTTGTTTCTTGAGCATTGGATAAAAATGAAATTTCTCTTTACTTATAAAACAAAATTATAATTATCATCTATTATTTTGATTTTAGTAGATACAGATATCAAATCTTAGATCAATTTACAAAGAAATGTCCCAAGGCTATCATTATTTCACAGATATCAAATTCTGTTATTATCTACTATAAACATAAAGTACATATATATATCTATCATTCAAATTGTGTTGAAACTCATTTCATGATTTATTTTTGCTTAAACACATTGTTACTTGATTTTAAATGAATCAAGACTAATTTTCATTTTATTTATTTTTCCTTTATATCTAACTTAGGCAAGGAAAAGCTGAAAACAACTCCAGCTATGGTCCCTTAACTGATTTACCTGATTATACCTACTTAGGTATGTATGCCGTTAATTTTAATGGCTATTGTAATATGCATATTTCTAATCTGCATTAAAAGATTAATTGTTAAAGAAATACTAATGCTCAAATGAATAGATAAAACAAACTTTCTATTTTCAGTAATCAATTGTCAAAATGTGCAGGAAGGTGTCATTAAAAATACAATGTTTTTTATTAATTCTTTTTCTGTCATCTGATTTTTAACGTACTGGCTCTTGAGGTTTATAGAATTGTGAAGTATTGGTGACCGAGTAAGGCTTGCTAATATTTACTTAACACAGTTACTACAGTTGTTTTAAGGCTTATATTTTATCAGTATTGTTTTTTTACACTATTTTGCAGTATATCCAAATTTTAATTATAGAATGTGGGTTTAACATGACTTCTGTCCAAGCAGAGAAATTAGCACATTTAAGAATAACACAGCAACTTTAAACCTGATTCATATAATTGGTATAATTTTAAGCTTTTGTCATTCTTAGAAAGAATAGTGAAATGGCCTCTGAGGTGCTGACATCAGAAAATCAAATTTTTTAAAATGCATTCTACAATTGTTGATTGAGCCTTTGTGTTTTGTTTCATTGGGTAGTGCTCGTTATGGTAGTGCAATATTTAAAAAAAATAGAAATGTTTTTTTCTTTTTTAGTGTCTTTATGTTGATTGTTATGCCATGCATTTCAGAAGCAAATATCTTGATCCTTATTGTTTCATGGGCTTAACAAGGTTTGAATCATTTGGTTTCAAACTACCACAAATATATAGAGATCTTTCATTGTAAATCATTTGATAATGTGATAGTGTTTCATGTACTCAGGGATTGAATTAGTAACTGCCAGGGAACAAAATGTTTTAATGAATGCTTTATTTTACTAGGCTGTTTCTTAGATTGTCCAGTGGTGGTATTCTATGAGTGATCTGATTCCTGTGGAGGACTTTTTGGGTATCATTTTTTTCTTAACTAAGGACTCCCAGATGGTATTCATCTCTATGCTAGATCTGTTAAGTAGTCAACATGTTTTAGTCATCCTCCCAATGTTGTTCTGTCTATTATACTGACTTTATTTCACTAAGGTTGATGACTACTATTTTTTTTTTTTTTATATATATGATCAGCCTTGCCTGATTTCAAGGTTTACCTAAGCTACAACTTTCCTGCTTCTCTAGCAGTTTTGATTTCATCTTGGGGTCTGGTTATCTTGAAAAATCAGTGGAAGAAACAGGCAAGCAACAAAAATAAAATAAAACTGAGTATTAATATGAAATATGCCCCAAGCATGAAAAGTGAAATGAAAATAATCTGTCTCTGTGGATTGAATAAAAGTTTCAGTTCAAAATTCTGACAAGATTACAAAGTATTGCAATATATACCCTAAGAGAGCGATATGATATATTGGCCAAAGTGTTGATACTGTAAGAATCAAAGTGAGTTCAAATAATAAGATATGCAATCATGATAATTCCTCATTGATTGTAGCCTTCAAATTAGCTTCAGAATGTTTCAATTCAAAAATATACTTTCATAATCTTAAAACCAGTAACTTCTTTGAGATATTTTTTCTATTATCATGAAATAAGAAAATTGCTAAGCTAATTCATCCTTCGTTGATGTTATATTTGCTAAATAAGGGATTTCTATCATTTTGCAGATGGACGACCAACTGAGCTCAGCATTTGTCAAACAAGAAGACAGCAAAAAAGAATTGCTCTGGCAGTAAGTAATTTTTAAAAATCCTCAAATGCATAAAATATTTGACTACCATTACTGCATGAATTGAGTTACCAAGGACCCATTATTAAATTTTCTACATTTGTTAAAGATATTTTTAGGAATTTTTTAAAGATTTGCTATAAATGGATTCATGCTAAGGAAATAATTAATCTTGCTATGTACACATCTTTAAAACCACTTCATCTTGTCTCTCATGAAATGACTAGTAGTCTCGTATCCACAGTTATAATTCAAGATGTTAGAAGAAGAGTAATCTAAAGATACGTAAACAATCTTATCAAGCTCAGATGATGATAAGAAAGATAATGTCAAAGAAATTGTACACATTGTTGATAATAATTCAAGTGATTCAGATGAGAACAGAGAATATGCAGCAATGGGATATTGCTATTGACAGGAAATGGACTTCCAAATATCCTCTGTGCAAGAGTTTACCTTTGGCAAATCTAGAAGACAATGATCATCTTTATTTATCTCCTATTTCTGAATCTAAAAGCAGCTGATGTTTTCAGTATGAAGTGTGAACCAAAACAAGAACTGAAAGAAAAGTAGTGCTTTTATTTTTTCTAGAATAAATGCTATCTCAGATTTTGAATTGTGTGTGTGTGTGTGTGGCGGGGGGGGGGGGGGGGGGCTTTAATGAACTGAAGAGCTATTTTTTGCCTTTTGCATTTGTTTTGTGTCTCTTTATAGAATTCTGAGAATATGAATTTGAGAAGTGATGGTCCTTAAAGCTACAATAGATAAATTTTAAGCAGTTGATGTCATCTAGGATTTCATAATAGTTATATTATTACACGGAAAGTAGGGATGAAGACATGTTTGCACTTTTGAAGAATGGTTGAAATTTCTTAATTCCAAAATACAGAGAAAATTGCATGTCATCAGCCAAAAATGTTCATCAACAAACAGCTTATTCTATACTTCAGCTATTGCTCTCATTTTGTCAAACCTGATCAATGCTGAATTAAACTGTTTCTTCTTGTCAGTTGTAATATATGATACAGTAAATGAGTGAATTATGAATTGGAAAGATTGGAAATGAATCAACAAAATGACTGGTTTCAAAAATTGTTAAATTTCTTGCTGAAATCATTTAGGAAACAATTATTTTTATTGATTTTTTTCACTGACATCAAAATTATTAAAAAGGAATATATATATCTGGCACTTTACAAAAGAAAATTATTTTAGTTCCAAGTCAATAAAACGTGTTCAGTTTGATTAGCATTGTTTGGTTTCGACAAATAACAATAGTTTCCTTTGTTTTTTGTTTTTTTTTGTTTTTTTTTAAACAAAAGGAAAACTGTTGTATTTATGCACTATGATGAAAAATTTGATCCAGAAAATGACAGACAAAACATTAATTTTGTAAAATAATCAGGTGAGAGCTATTGAACAAGCAATGAGACCCAAATCAACAAAGGAAAGTTGCAACTAGTGTATTTAGAAAGTAAAAATAACTTGTGTACTGAAAATTTTTTGGAATGTGCATTGTGGTGCAGTGCATATCAGCTCAAAACTATAAATTGGAGAGCTGAGTTTGAATTTCATTTGAATTTATTGCATTCACTTACACACAAATACCCCTGGGAAAATTATGAATCCGTCTTTCTCTCTCCATTTATGGGTTAAACAGCAGGACAGATTGAGTTCTATATCCCTGGTTGGCAACCAGTCTACCGCAGAAATTAATGGCAGCCTGCTATAGGAAAATCATACCCAGTCAGTCATGTCTCTTTTGGGGCATGATTGCCTAAACATGTATCACATATGGCACTTAACTGACTGACTGAACATTTGATAGAGACTTAAAACTAAACCGGATGTCCATTGCTTTTGTCAGTATTGTCATCAGAATTTTTTCTCTTAAGAAAATTTTAGAAAACTAGTAGAATACCTGGAATAAAAATTAGTTATGACTAGTATAACTGGCACAGAGTGTTTGCATTTTAGACGACCCATTTTATGCATGTGAGGGTTAAATTTGCAGTGATGGAACTAAAGTTTTATCTGTAATCATAGCATTATCTCTTAAAATTTGCTAAGTTTTTGCAATATTTTAATGCAAATGGGAAAAAAATTAAAGACTATTTTCCACCTACTATTTCCTTAAGTTCTAAATTTTCTATATCTTCATTACTGAATGCAGAATGATTTAATTTACTAATAATTAACATTTGAAACTTTACTGATGATCCCTTCTTTGAATTATTCATTTTTGATGTTTACTAGTGTCATGGCAAAGACACTGCTATCCAGTGTCACTATTGCAAGGAAATTAACTGGTTATCTTCCTTGCACTGTTAACATTGAGCATTACAAATATTATAGACAAAAAAAATCAATAATGAAAAACATTTTAGGCATATTATGAGATATTTTTCTGCGTGTGTCAGTTTTTCACTCTGAGATATGTTTTATGAAATTTTGCAAAATCTCTTGCATTTGATTGAAGATTTGGGATTTTCTTTTGAAAGTTAAATTGAGTTTAAAAGGCATTTTTAATGATTGAGTTAAAAGGCATCTTTAAAGTACAAACAAATATGCTTTGTGATATCAGTTATCAAGCAAGAAAAAAATGAAAACAAGTTTTGGAGAAGTTATTTATTCGTCATCAGTCACATGATTGGATGTTGGTCACATGATTGGATGTTGGTCATAATAAAAGCAGGTGCCATTAACCCCACTAGGAATTAAAGTAATACGATCAAATCAAGGACAATGAAGACGAGGTGTATAAATTCAAGCCAAATTTTATTTACAAAATCTGGCAAACGTATATACAGAATATTTGTTAAGCCGGGTAGTGTCAATCGAAAGGATCACTTGGTTTAGGGCGGTAGACCAGCGGCTGGCAGGGCAATGCAGAGGTTCTGCTTGGTAGTTCCTGGAAGGACTGTTGCTGTTGGCTGCTGCTGGAGACAGTTAGCCCTTAGAAGGACTGTGGCATATGTAATCAGAAAGTCCTGAGAAGTACTGTATCATATGTAAACTGTTAGTTCTTAGAAGAACTGTTGCATACGTAACCGGCTAGTTCTAAAAAGGACTGTTGTATATGTAACCGGGACTGCAGCTTCTGCTGGTGCGCCTGCTGCTTCTATGTGATGCCTGGTGCTGGGTGTGTCTGCTGCTTGGTGCACCCACTGGTGCTGGTGGCTGCTGCTGCAGGAGCTGAGTAGCCCTGAAAAGGGCTATTGCATATGTAGCTGAAGAGCCCTTAAAAGGACTTGTGCATATCTAAAAGGAGAGCCCTTAAAAGGACTTGTGCATATCTGAAGGGAGAGCCCTGAAAACGGCTATAGCAATGTAATCAGTAAGTCCTAAAAAGGACTGTTGCATATGCAGTTAGAAAGCTCTAAAAAGGACTGTTGCTGGTAGGAGCTGCAGCTGCTGCTGCTGGAGTTGGCAAACTAGGCTGGGAGTGGCTGCTGCTGCTGGCTGTTGCTAGTGCTGCTGGCTTCTAGAGACGGCTGCTGCTATGGTTGGCGACAAGGCTCAGCCAGGCACATTGCTCGACCCCGGAGCCAAGGTGATTTGGTGGCAAAAATCAGCCATGTTTCTGTTAGCTGTGGTCGGCAACCTTGCCCAGCTAATAATGTCTTTTGTTTGTCTATTAAAATTTTCCTTCCACTTTTGAATGTACACATGGGTTTTATTTGAACACCATGTGTACATAGATTAGTTTCAGGTCATTGTTTTTAGGTACAAGTGCTTGTGTGTGTTTATATTTCGTTTTGTTGTTGTTTTTCTGTGTTTTGACTTTTGGAAATGCTGAGTCACCGGAAATTAATGGCTTCGCTCTGTTTTCCGTAGTGACATGTTTAGACGTTTGAGTAGCCAGCAGTAACTTCCGGCCGGGTGCGATAATAGTGTTTCTGCCTAACTGAGCACCTGACCAGTTTCCTCAGTTGTGTGCCAATATCTGGGTTGAAGAGGTAGTCCACTCTCTCAAGGTCAGACTACAGCCAGTCCTTCAACTTGGTCATGGACACATTCAGGGTTCATACAGGTCCTGAAAGCCTTCAAAATCCAGGAAAAATTACAGGGCTTTTTCCAGGGCTTGAAAAGTCCTGGAAAATAGCAACAGCCCAAAAACTCCTTAAAAAGTCCTAGAAATTTCCAAATTGGGCTGGCTACACATCCTTTTTCTCAATTCATGAAAAGTCAAAATGCCAAATCCCACAAATCTGGCTATTTTACAAGCTAAAATTGTCCTTTAAAAATGTTTTTTTTAGTTGTCAGTAATATTTGGCAATAGTGGTTTGTTTCTTTAAAACAAGTTCATGAGTTTACTTTATAATGTAGGAATCTTGGGTAATGTCTTACTTATATGCACATGTATTTTGATTTTATACAATGAAATAAATGTTTGTTTTTTTTGTTTTTGTTTTTTTTTTCTCAGTCTCGTGTGATGCTCCTGATCTCTGAAATGAAACAAGGCCAGGAAAATTATCGATGCAGATTGAGTCTTGAAGAAAAAGAAAGAAAAGAAATTCTACAAAAAAAACTTAAGCCCAAACCAAAATATGTTGTTAAAAAAAAGTAACTGATGTTGAAATTTAATAAATTAATTATATAATTAGTGTTTTTAAATTTTTTTCTTGTTGCCTGTGCACAATTGCATTGTTTCAAGATCCATTAATTTCGTGGCACATTTCTGATTTATAGTTTGTATATTCATTTGGATTCATCTTTAATTAAATGTTAAAACCATTATATAAAAATATATTTATGTATATAAAAATAAACAATCCTCTAACTTTAAACTTTAACTTTCTTTGTATAAACCCTAATTGAAATGTCAAATTCTTTGAGATATCTCATTATATCTAGAGACAGTTTTCTTTTATTGGAAGTAAAATTTGACAAAGAAGTGAGTCATTATTTCTGGCTGCAATTCTTTTTGATTATCTCCGGTGATCAAAAGAATATCCAAATCCTAAAATAAATATCTTGTACTATATCATTATCTTTAAAAAGATGTCTGTTGTGCTAATGGACATGCTATCTGCAAGAAGCTGAATTTCTTGGTTTTTTAGTTTTTATTTATAAAACATTAGGCATTTAATGAATTCTGTAGTTAATAAAGAGTATCAGCAATGCAATCTCAAAATTCTTTATTCAATTAAATGTCTTAAAACAGTTTGAATCTGAAAAAAACTGTAACAAACTGTCAGAGTTGTCAAATGGGATTTGATAGAAATTAAAAAACGATAACTGAACAATTTGCTTTCTTCCATTTGAAAAAAAGGTTAAAATGGATACACTACAGTAATCAAAATTTAACATAAAACTTAATTTATACAATTATTTTTTATCTGGTTAGTGGATACATTGTGTCAGACATTCTGAAATAATAAAAAAAAAAGTGCTAATGACAGACTATATTAATTTTAATGTTCATTTGAAAATATTACATTAGTGAGGATGGTTTAGCTTAAAATTATTTGAAATTTTAGAAAGTATAGTTTTGATATTTTGCTAGATACTGTATGAATGTTGTGTACACTGAAAACAATAGTTTGTGGCCATTGGTGGATAGGAAGAAAATGAGAGGGGCTTATTTACTCAGTAGTAAATAATGTGGACTTGAAGAAAACAGAAAAAGTAAGGTTTAGATTTAAAACTTTATACAAGGATAAAAAATGCTGATGGGATTTTCATTAACAAATTGGGAGATACAGTCCTAAAAATAAAACTGAGGGCATTTGACTATTTTCAAGATGCTGAAAATTTTTTGACCTGAACTACTTCCCAAAGTCAGGATTTCAATGACCAAAAGTGAATTTTTGGTTGGAGAACTTTTCAATATTCCTTCTTAACAGCATTCATTAAGCCTGCCTCTGCTGTAAACTAATCCTCTCCTGATAATACAGTTCACTCAGGTTCCGTCATTCTAACATCTGCAATTCACTAGTAACCACAAAGCAGACCTCATAAAAACTGACAAGCTAACATACTTGTCAACAAAATTCTAATTTTTTTCATAATCCTCTGTGCCACATTTTATAAATTTATGAAATCGATATAGCTACCCCTTTTTTTAACTTCTGACATATGACTTGAGTTTTTAAATCATCTTTTTCTTTTCATTCCTAAGCCAGTGTCAGTTTCTATCTATCTTCTGAGATATATTTTTAGTTAATGGCTATGTGTCAAAGATTTTCTATTATAGAGTTACATAATTTTACACAATTAAGAAATAGGTATATACTAAGTTTAGTTCTGCACAAGTTTTGGCATCCAGTGAAGTCTGAATTTGTTACACAATGGTTGCCCTTTTTCACAGTAAATAATTCAACAGATACTTGAAACAAAAGGTTGTTAAATGTAATGTAACAGAAAAACAACCCTTAGTCTGGTACAAGAGCACATTAGCATCAAACATATTCAGTACCAAAGATTCCTAGTGTATAGAAACCATTGTCTGAGGTTGTGTCAAGGATGAATAGAGCAATTTCACAAAAGGAATAAAATTTGCCTGAAAAACTAAAACTAAAAGTAGGCTCTCCAATATCACCTACCACAAAAAAAAATAAGCATGCATGACACCCTGTATGCTTATTCAAAAGGAATTGTTTACATTGGAATGAGGAAAAAGAAAGTTCCTATATTATTAAGAAAATTGCTCCCTGCTGAACATGAAAAGTATGTAAATTTTATTTTGCCAAAAAAATCAGGTGAAATAAATTTTGATGAAACTGTATTAATGCTATTGAAAATTTTTGGTGATATGAGCTCATTATTTAATACACATTAGCAATGTTTTAACTTAGTAAAGTGTGGCGCTAAAGATTTTGTTACTTATGCAGAAGTCGTGAATCAAGAATGTGAGAAGTTCAAGTTAAATGAATTGATTCCAGATTCATTTAAATGCCTAACATTCATACAGGGCTTAACTTCTAATAAGAATGTGGAAATAAGATCCAAGATACTTGCTAAATTAGAAATGGATCCCAAATTTACTCTCCAGAAAATAGCAGAAAAGTGTCAGCATATTGTAAACCTAAAACTCAATACTGCAAGGATTGAGGAAAGAGACATTTCACAAGTTCATAACTTTAGGTCTTCTAAAAAAAAAGACTATAGATGTTCTTCAACTCCTAACAGAACATTAAAAAAAGATGATAAACCCTGCTCAATACCTAATACTTGCTATGGTTATGGAAGTAAGCATCTCAAAACTAATTGTTTTTTTAAGAACAAAAATGCTATGAATGTGGAAGGGTAGGACACAAAAGTACTTATTGCAAATACAAAAAAATCAAAGAAAAATGTATGTGAACATAGTAAATACATGGTGTAAAGTCAAAAAGCATAAAGAAAAATTAACAAGACTTTGAACGTGTCTTTAATTGTGTTAGAAAAACCTCAAAAGAGGATATTTGTTTTCGTGAAAATAAATAATGTAAAAATAAAACTGCAACTTGATACAGGATTTGATATCCCCATCATAAATGAACAGACATGGAGAAAAATGGATAAACCCAGTTTATTAACTTCTAAAATAGTTGCTCATGGAGTTTCAGAAAAGAAATTTAACTTTATGGGTGAATTCATCTGTATCATTTATTTTGTTAGCAAAACTAAAAAAACAGTGGTGTTTGTACTAAAGAATACAGCTAATTTATTTGGAACAGATTGGATTGCATTATTTGATCTTTGGAAACTCCCAATTAAATCTTTCTATAACAAAATAAATATTATTAACTCCAGTGCTAGTACAGTAACTGAAAAATTAAAAAATTAATTAAAAACGAGTCTCCAGAAGGTCTAGGGACATGCACAAAAACAAAAGCTAAATTTGAAGTAAAAGAGAATGTAACACTGATATTTAAGCCAAAAAGCAGTGTAACTTTTGTTGCTTTAGAATCAATAAGGCATTAGAAAGACTAGAAAAATTAGGCATGATATAAAAAATAGACTGTTATGAATGGACATCAACAACAGTTTACGTTAAAAAAAGAGAAATAATAAAAATCCACATATGTGCTGATTTTTCAACCAAGCTAAATGGAGCGTTGAAAAAATATGACTGCCCGTTACCAAGTTCTAGAGGAAATTTTTGCCAAATTAAGTATTGGTAATTTTTTTCTAAATTGGACCTGTACTTACCAAGTACTAGTAGATGAAGAGTGCTCAAAACTATTAACAGTTAACACTCATAGAAGACTATACAAATTTAACTGGCTTCTTTTCAGTATAAAGGTAGCACCAAGCATAATCCAACAGAATATTAATATGATGCTTGCCATATGGATTGTGCACAAGCATATTTAGATGATGTAACTAAAAGTGAGATCCAAAATCAACAGATGGATGATGTAAAAAAAAGTATTTGAGAGAATTAAAGAGTACGGTTTTAAGATCAGTGAAGGGACATGTGAATTGTTTATGTTCAGAATTAAATATCTTGGACAAATTATCGATGCAAACAGTAAACGACCAGATCCTTCAAGGTCGAGTACAATAAAAGACATGTCCGCTCCAACAACTGTAACAAAGTTACAAGCATTTTAATGTTTGCTAATTACTATCATGTATATATACTAAACATGTATTAATTAAGGGTACCCTTGAACAACCTGCTAAAAAGGATATTAAATGGAATTGGTTAGAATAAATGTCAAAGTGTTTTCAAAAGGTCTTAACATCAGATTTGTTACTATCTGATTTTGACTCTAAATTAAAGATTTTAGTTGCATCAGATGCAAGTGATTCAGGTATTGGAGTGGTGATACTACACAAATATGAGGACAGAAAAACTAAACCAATAGCTCATGCTTCAAGCTCATTAATTGCAGCTGAAAAAGTTACAGCCAGATAGAAAAAGAAGCATTGACCATAATATTTGTAATGAAAAAGTTTCATAAATTCATATATAGTAAAGAATTCAGACTACAAACAGACCATAGTTGATTATTGTTGGTACATACATAAAAAAAAAGGTGTTACCACACATACAGTGAATAGACTGCAGTGCTGGTGAACTATCCTATTAAACTATGATTATAAAATACAGTTTTTACCATCCAAAAAATGAGTCATGTGGACAAACTATCTAGACTAATACCAAAATTCTGCAAACCACTTGAGGACACAGTAATGGGGCAATGAGGTCCAAAAATAAAATAAATAATGTATTATACAAGATAGTAAGAGGATTGCCCATAACATTAGAGGAAATAAGAATTAAGTTGGAAAAAGATAACTTTATAACAAAACTGAAGGAGCAAATAAGATTTAAATAAAAAATAAAAAAATGAATATTACTGGAAATAATGCTTTTTCATTATACAATAATGTACTTATGTATGCAGAAAGAATTGTGATACCAGCATTGTTGCAAAAATGTATGCTAAAAGAATTTCACATAGGACATCCAAGAATTACTAGGATGAAATCCTTAATGAGTTGTTAAAAGGTATTGGCCAAAAATTGGATCAAGATATTGAAAATTTAGTAAAATTATGCAGAAGTTGTACTCTTACAGCAAAGTCACCACCTATAAAATTTCAACCTTGGACAAAAACCAATATTCCATGATTCAGAATACACATAGACTTAACAGGACTGATAAACATAGCATACTATCTAATGGTAGTCAATAGTTACATTAAATGGCCAGAAATATTAAAATGTAGAAAACTTACTACCACGGTAATGATAAATTTTTTACACAAGATTTTTGAAAGGTTTTATGTACATGACTCTATTGTTTCAGATAACAGAACAATTCATGGCTAGTGAATTTAAAGTTTTCTGTAAATCATTAGCAATAGAACAATGCCTCCTTATCACCCAAACGAACAAGTTCAACGGTTTGTTGATACATTTAGTAGGGTTTAAAAAGTCAAAGGAAGAGGAGTCAGATGAAGTAATGCTACAACAATTTTTGAGTGTTATCAAGATAAAAACACCAAACCTGAACACTACACCTGGAATTTCATCTACAGAGTTGATGTTTGCCAGGAAGATTAAGTCCATTTTTAATTAATTACTATCAGAACATAAGGCAAGAACATCAAGAAATTACAATATAAGTAAATACTTCAAACCTGGAGATAAAGTGTTTCTTAAAATGTATCAGTGTGGAATAGAATTCTGGGAAGATGGCGTTATGAGAAAAGCCTTTGGCAAAATGACAACATGGTACAGGGACAAAGGTTGGAACATAAGCGACACCTTAATCAGTTAAAACGAAGATTCACTGTTTTAGAATGTCACCAAAAAGAGGTACCTATAGAAATATTGTATGATACATTTGATGTACCTATGCCATCAGAAATTGTTGAACCAAGGTTTTATGGTAAGAGAAAAGGAACAGCAACAATTTTTTTAAATATTGAACCAAAGCTCAAGAAAGGGGATGTGTCATATAGGAATAAAATGTTGCTGTTGACATTTAAGTTTGAACAAGGATCACCAGAGAACAGACATAGTTGACCTTATTTTGATATAATTAGAGAAATCATTCTGCTGGAATCATGTGGCATTGTAAAAAATAATGTATATATGTAAGGGTATCTGAATAGCATGCGGGAGATAAAAAAAACAGAAAAGGAAAGGTCTGAGAGTATTCTTTGAAGGCATTATTTCTAGTATATGTGACTTTACAAAACTGTGCATGCTGGATGTTATCATAACAGAGCAGACATTGTGGTTAATATGCCAAATGACAACAGGAAACCTTTTTTTCAGTGGATTTGTGATTTCATCAAGACAGATTTAGCAGGTGATTGGAATGCCTTCATCTTTGATCCCAATGTTGACAATGGGGCTATTTAAAAAGGTACTAACATTCCCTCAGATATAAAAGGTTTTTGTGAATTTATTGCCAAATTGGAATTGGTTGATAAATTCCAAAATGAAGCTCTGAAGAAAGTAGAGTGGTCTTGGATCAATTGTGGCAACAGCTAGATCAATTGAGTTTTAGTTAAGTGAGTAAACTTAGGGCTTTTAGTTCCCATAACATAGTTTATCTAATAAGATACCTGGTAACTAGAAATTCAACACATCTTTATTTGATAGAAAAAAATTTGCTGCCAATTGTGACCGCCAAGTGAAAATGAATTCAAATTTAGAGTAGACATTAGAGTAAAATTGAAATATGTACACTAAGTAATGATAGCTAAAACAGAATAGGCCTCTTTGCTTATCAAGAAGAATCAAATTCTAGTAGTTCAAGCTAGACAAAAAATGTCTTCTGAAGTGATGAATGTGATTACAGGATTACTTGAAGAACTCTGTCATGATGCTGATTGACATATCACCTGAATCATCATCATTGGATGGATGAATGTTAGCTACAAAGGAGGAATTTTGTGGTTACTTTTAGAATCTTTTTTACAATGTTTTGTGTTTGTCTTAGTTTGATGCCGATTCAGCTGACATTCTATACCTCAGGGTGGCTGAATCATCTTGGTGTGAGGCAAAATCTGAGAATGTCTTCCGGAGTTGATGGCCTACTGCATAAAGTATTACTTGAGGTTGTTTATTCATTTGCAGCAACGTTTTATCAGGAATGTACTGAAGTTCGTATGCAAGGACAAACATGGTGAGGATAGTATTAGCAATTTTTAATCCTTAATTATGTTAAATAGAGCATTTTGGCAAATATCGTAAAAAACGGCTTGCAGGCAATACTAGATTGTCTGGTAGTCCCTGAACAAACTTATGCTGTTCAAAATAGAACAATCCTAGATAACATGTATTTGGTTCACACTATCATAGAGAAAGTCGATTGTGGAACCAACACTAATCAGTAAAGACTAGTCTTAAACTCTTGATAAGGTCAATCATACAATTTAGCTGATGTCAAAAGGCACCTACAGTGCATTGCAAGATCTACCTCCATCCTTCCAAGGGTGGTCTAGGGATCTTACCTCTACTTCTGTTCAATGCAAGAGGTACCAATATCCAACATATAAGATATGAGAGAAGAAGAATCACAAGGGTGTCTGTTAACACCATAACACTACATCACGTTTCTTGTGACTTCACCAATTGAACCCTAGAGAACTGGCAATGGTGTGATGTGGTTCCATGAGTCATTGTTCTAGTTGCTTTTAGTAGATGGTAGGGTCCAGGCACGATTATTCTATGATGGTCTAGGATGTGCTTATATGGCATGGCTTATGCTTGCTGGTTTGCCTAAATATCTCCCAACCAATGGCTATTATATTGCACTGATTGGTGAACATTTGTACTCATTCATGGACTCCATGTACCCCAGCAACAATGGGCAATTCCAACAGTATAATGTACTATGTCATCAGTTACCTAGAATTGGCTTGAGGAATATTCTGGCGGCTTCTGATGAATGGTGTACCCCACCATGTTTTCCTGACAGGAGTTCAATCAAGCATTTATGGAACATAATTTGCACACAAGATCCTGCACTTACAAATATGTGAATAACTATCAAAATAGTATTGCACAATATCTTCCCAATGATCATCTGATTGTAGAATCAAGGCCATGTTGAGCTGCTGAAGTAGAGGGCTTCTTATAAGCCACAAGGATGCTCCACCATGACTTTTGGCACATTGGTGCATAAGCCTCTCAAATCACAGTCTAAACTTTGCTTTACTCCACAAAGAACAACTGAGGTTTTAACTCCCAGTCAGAACATTCTGGTGTCTTTTAGAAAATAGGTTTTTGTAAACAGCCAAGATATTTGTAGGGTGGAAAATCATATTCAGGTAAGGTGCTTGATTCTCTTCCCCCATTTCAAAGAATCTCTTAAGGTTCTCTTGCAATAAGAAACATAGGCAGAGGTAGAAAATGCTGAAAGTAAAGCATTTCCATGCATGATACTAAAAAAAAAAGTAAAAAAATGAGAGACATTGTAGATATGATACCTGAACTTGACTGTGTCAGTCTAGTATAGATCATTGACATCTAATGCTAAAACACTTTTTTATTGTCTGTGTTATAGACTGCTAGAAATAAAACTTAACCTGGCTAGTTTGAATGCAAACGTCTAAAGGAATCTTGTTAGTTAATTATACCTGAGAGGTAACAGTGGTTCTTTTAAATGCATTCGCATGGTTTACATTTCAAGTTACCATTTTTGAGACTGTCAAAAATGTAGGATAAATAACTAGAGGTATACTACAGAGGATAAGCAAGGTCACAGTCATGGGATGCTTGATTATTACATGGCTGTAACTGTGCTTAACAGAGTTAAAGATTTTGGCTCAGGTCTTAATAAACCAAGCTAAGATCTTGATGAATATTAAAACCAGATTGTCATGAGCATATTTTATAGACCTAAGTAGATCTGTGCTGTGAAGAAAAGAATAAGTTATAACAATTTGCAACCAATGTATAAGATCATAGATTAGAAGATATCACAGAAGCCATATTGATCAATTTAGATCAATCCAAGAGATTTGGTAAAGTAGACAGTTGTTTCTTGGATGTTGGAATTGAATTGGAGTACTCAAGAACTTTTAAAACTGTGTAGTCAGTTCACTAGACTTGTCTTCTGTCATTGTTACACTATACCTTGACACTGGAATCCTTTCTTTGCACACTTGGTGACTCTGCTTGGAGCTTCAGAGTCTCCATATACACCAATTATTTTGGCTTTTTGGTCAGGCTTGGAATTTTCAAAATCAACCATTTTGATTGTACTGGTAAATTGTGATGATTCTTTTAATGTCAAGATAGCTGTTTTTCAATGGCTTACTGGTAGAAAGTTAGTATTGGCAAGCATGATTTTTATCATAAAGTGCTCAATATCAAGATAGAGTATTAATAAAGAGGTTTGTCATTTAACTGAGCAGAGTTATTTTTGTGGCCTGTTAGGGCCAGTAAGAAAGACACAAAAAGAAGAAGGTAGGTTGAACCAGTGTATTGGAATAACAGAACATATACACAAAATAAGAGTGTTATTAGTCAGCAGATAAAAGTGTCCATCTGAACTGTCAAGTTACACTGTCTCAACTGCCTCTTCTAAGTATTGCAGGTTAGTATTTATGAAGGAGGAAGAGTTCATTCCAATATAGATAGGGCACCATAACAGTTATTAAGTCTACTCAGTTAACTGAAAAACTTCTTTATATATATATATATATATATATATATACACAAATGCAAAATTTGTAGACACTGCAAACAGTGCTGAATGAAAGGTATATGAAATATATATACTAAAAACAGTATATGAAAGTATATGAAATATATACAAATATAAAGCAAAGAAAAGATGTATGGAAAAACAATACTTAGATTTTACTGTTGTCCATGACTAAAAGTTTAATTCTAATGATTGCTTGACATTCTTTAATCGCCTTTAAATCCACTCGAAGGTTTTAGCTGTGGACAGTAGTAAAATCTAAATACAGTTTATATAATGTATATATAATATAATTTGCTACTCAAAAAAATATTCTTGTAAAAATATTCTATTAGTAGATAAGGATGAGCAGTAGTAAATATTATCATGTATAATAGTTGGGAAAATAAATACTCAATACAATCCACAACAATATACAGATTAAGTTGTAATGCTTTAACAATGACACTTTACAAGAAAAACTATGGCATCTCTGATGTCTGTAGAATTTTCTCTAGTTTTTGGTTATTATGGCAACAATAATTAATGGCCAAAGATATCCAATACCATCATAAAAATAATAATGACTACTTAATATAAAATACCCTACAACTATTTAGAATTTAACATCTAGAAACTTCTACCAGTAATAATTTTCACCTTTTATGAATGGGTATTAAATAATTTTAAATAAATGTATTTATTGAAAGGATGTTTTCTTTAATATGTTAAGGTTGCTGAGCAACTCTGACAGATTTTTGTGGCATACTTTGTTGAACACCTTTGCGTAGACTATAAAACACAGGTACACATCCTCCTGCATTGGTATAGCTCTTTCTGATAACATTCTGTGCATAAATATTGTGTTCCTTGTTCCTGTGTCTTTGACAAACTAGCACTGTTCTTGTCCTATCTCTGATTTTACAATGTACTCTATTCATCAGAATTTGAATAATGAGTTTTGTTATGTGGTTCATTAGATTGATTGGATTGTTGAGTGGAGTTCACATTGGTTTGCACTTGGTTTCTTCATAACTCCCAAATTAACATTTTAGGAGTGATTTCTGTTGTTGATGGTGTCTTAAATGGCTTATAAAACTTGCATGTAACTTGCAAGTCATTTCCCATTGAGTAGAAGTGAGTTTTCCAATAACTGGATGTTTACTTTTATTATGCTGAGTGAGTTCACCAGCGTTAATTTTTTTTTTTTTTTTTTTTTCACTCTCTCAAAGGTTTGGGGGAAAGGATGAAATTAATAAAATAATCACGGAAACCTGAATTTTGCCATTCTGCATGCAAAGCTCTTTGACCAAGGAGTAGAGGGCAGCGGTCACTTGAAGGTGAAGAAAAGGGAAAGAAAAAATAAATTTTGATAAATGTAATTTTTTAACCAATGGCTACTCAAGATGAAATCTGAAATTTTTGTGTTGACCACCAAATTTTTTATGGTAAGTTGGAGCCAACCTTTAGCTATTAAAAATTTTCAATAGTAGCATCAACAGGGGTGGGAGATGCAAAACCTTCCAAAACATCTGAACTAGTATAGACTCAAAGTAGTGGCTGTGAAAATGAAGGCACAGATTCCATCATGAATTTTGAAAACTCACAAGCACTATTAAGAACATTTACATTCAAAATAAATATAGCCTTTTAACAGGGGTCAACCTCACTGAAACCCTTTTATTGTACCTTCTTCCTTGTGATTTGTATTGCATTGTATACTCTGGCATTTTTCTTGTGATATTTTATGTTGATTGATTTTAGTTCTAAACTTGATCTTTTTCTTACAACTACCATTGAACCCTATTTTAGAAAAATTGTCCAAAAATTTATTATCCACGTTTCAGGGGTACGCAAACCACCATTTAGTAAAATTTTCTATTATTTTAATATAATTGTTTTGGTTTTATAACACACTGAACATCTCTTTTTAAAGTACAGTTTGTCATCACTAATCTCCATTCTCAATCTCTTTTAACTGAACCCACAAAAAATATACATTAATAGATTTTTTTTTCTATTTTTCATACTAGCTAATCTACACACTGTACAGAAATCTTTCTGAGTATCATATTAGTAGATAGGGGTGATTTTGTGTCCATGTTTGTGGCTGAGGAGGCAAGAAGTAGACAGGGCTACATTCATTAAACAAGAGGGATTTCTTCATGCCCCTTCCATCTATCTACCAGCTCATTTCAACTCAGCATTAGCAACTTTGTTGTCAACTTCAACAGAAATCAGTCCTCAAAGTGCATAAGGCAACTTACCTATTTAAGTTGATACTTCATGATCGGGAACTCAATGCTCATTATTTTAGCCAGCTGCAGCACTCTTAAGTTCAGTACATATAAGAACTTGTAAGCATTGCTGTTGGAACACACATACACACCTAAAATTTAGTGGTAAATATCTTAAAAGAAATATCACAATGTATGGAACAAAGGTTAAAAGCAATTACTTTTGTAAATTGGCTCATCAGTATGAAGAACTCAAATTGTGAATGTATTTACTAATATCAAAAATGCTTTTTTAAACTACTATTTAGTTTTGTATGTGTTTAACACAACCTCTGGCTGAGTCCAGCAAACTTTCCTGACCTTTGGTTGATTCCACCCACATTGTGTTTGTTAGTCTCGGATTGTCCAAAGCAGGATCACTTGTCATCACTCGACTAGGTTAGCCCAGATTTGCGAAGGAACGGTATATAATGAAAAACCAGATTTAAGACCGCCATGCTATGGTGTAGATTTATATATCAAATAGATACAAAATTATGAGCAAGTCAAAGCTAAGTGACACAAAAATAATCAGTTGGCTGGTATTTCAGTAGTATGTTAATATTCATGATCTATTATCTCCACGGGACAATGGTTTACTCAATTTTCAGCTCACCAAATTTGGACAGATTGTCTCTTGCAATATTTCTGGTGGCAGGCTATTTCAGTTTGACTACATCAATTCATCATTGGTTCCTGTCTCACTGAATTTTGTTTTTTCACCTGAGTTTTATTAAAAAGGCACAGAACCGGAGTGTGGGATTTCTATTTACCCTTCCCTATATATGACTTACCATCTTGATATGTAAGTAATATCATTTTTACCATTTTGAAATCCAATAGAAGGGGAGAAAACTTATCTGCCTGCTTCTACCAGCTGTTCTGGTAATCAGTAAAGAGGAAATCCTCAAGGCCAAATTTTGACCTAGTGTTACAAATCATCAAAACACAATGACAATATTTTGACTAACTAGCTTTGATAAATTTGCTTACTTCTCCCAACAAAAGCAATTTTGCACTCATTGTATCTTTGAATCTGTATTTTCCACTTTTATCACTTGGGCTACTTTTCCCAACAAAAATAATTGTATTCTTCAATTCTAGAGAAATCTCTTCTCATCTTGAAAAAATCACTTAAAATTAATACCAGCCATCTGAAAATAGGGTTACACATGCAAAGTTGATTTTTTAACATTATTCCACAAATATCAAACTAAGTAAAAAAAAATTTTTTTAAAGCTTCAATAAGTCTTTCTAAATCAATTTCTTTCAGAGCTGCATTGATATCTAATAACTTACATACATACATAAGTTATTTTTCAAAATCTTCTAAAAGTTATATAAAGAAAGCACTTGTCTAATAAAAAACACTAAATTTACAGAAATAAAAACAATCCAAAAATATTTTAACTTTCAACACTGACAACAATCTCACTTATTTAGCAAACTGAATCACTGTAGCATGATGATCAAAGATTTACAGTGAAAAATGGAACTGTTAGGCTCAAAGTACTGGGAAATTTTCAGTTTTGCATTACGGTAGATTGGAGCAAAATTGTGTTAGATCTTCACAATTTTCATGCAAACTGTGAAAAGAAAACTGATTATATGGCAGAGAAAAGAAACTTTGACATATAGCAAAATAGTAAGATACAATGAATATGTACGCATATATACTGCTATAAATACTGGTATGGTAACAGCAGTACAACTACTTTGTCAATTGTCAGTCAGGACAGAGACCAATAATTATGTTAAGATATTACTTTCAAGATTATTTGGACAACATGCCATTAAAATGAGTGGGATCAATATTGCTGTTACATGAAAAATGGTAATTTTTTTATATGAAACCTTCAAAATTAATACTGAATATGGAGGAATCTTTATATTCCAGACTTGTTTGCAAATAACAGAATAAAGAGAATTGAAACTATTTTTTAACAAATTCTCATTCACACAAAGTGCTGATAATAAATTCCTTTGTTATTACTTATACAAAGAACATGTCAAGATTACAGAATAAGCACAGTTTACCAAATAAAATCATTTAATCTTCCTAATATACTTGGGAACATTTGTCATTAAGACTATAAAAAAAAAAATTACTGTATACATACAATAATTACTGAAGAAATATATTTTTATATATTAAAATTTCACCCAAGGCTCTAAAGCCACTCAAAGTAGAGACTTACAGTCAAAATTGTAATGATAAATGCATAATATGAATGGAAGAGAAGGTGGTAAGAAGTGTTCTAGGAAACAATCATGTTTGTTTGTTTCATAAAATGGCAGTTTTTTGGGGGGTGGTGGTGGAAAGGAAGCTATTTGAGTGGAATGTTGTCCTTATTTTAGGAAGGCAGAGGAAATAAGGATTATTTGACTCTATAAAAGTGACATGACATATCCTTAAAAAATTTAAACAGATTAAAAACAAAATATATGGCAAATTTGGACCTTCATGCTCACAAAAAAAAGGATGGTTTTTCCCTTGACACTACTATTATTTTAACTACCTTCACTCCTCATCTGTTTATTGTTTTAAAAAGTGATAATTAGAATTGCAAATAGTGTTTTTGTTATAAATTCTCACAGAAAAATGTATAAATTTACTTGCAAGTGTTTTAGTTTTTAAGATTCTAATCGCTTTTTAAAACAATAAACATGCCTGAGGATGGAAGGCAATTAAAATAATAGGAGTGTCAATGAAAAAAAACAAAAAAACATCCTTTTGACACTGTTTTTTTTTTTTTTGCAGGCACAAGGGTCCAAATCTGACCCAAATATGGAAGTAACAGCAGACTAGTAAAATGGAGTAAAAACAAGATTTTATTGATGTTTAGCATAATTTTAAGAATAGACATACTAAAAACTCATTTAGATTAAAATGACAAGTAAAATATTTCAAATATTTATAATTATTAGGCAATTTTTTTCCTTTCAATTATTTTGATACAAACAAAATTACAGTCCAGAACCTGAAATGGATGAAATATGAAAATAAATTGACAATCACATATGTATAAGAACTGATCCCTTCATGTAGACTGTCCAAAGACCAATTAATGAATTCCATTAATTTCACCACTATGCTTTTTCAACAAGTAATTTGTCAGTAAAGATGTGGCCAAGAATACATTTAATCTTGTTTACAGTGATAAAAAGAAGTTGATAAAAGGACCAGATAGAAATACCCTTTTTTAGTTACATTACTCATGTTGATATCAATGAGTCACAAATATGTGTGTGGTTCTTTTTAGTTTTCTTCATTAGATTTTTTTCCCCCTGAAGACATCAACAGAGAAAGCAAATCTGATTGACAAATTCTAGAATTATATGAGTAAAAATTATTTTTATTCAGGCAAGAAGACAGGTGTAGGTTTGCTAAATACTTAAGAAAGATTGTAAAGAGTTTTTTCTTTCTTTAAATTTTTTATTTAAAATTAAGACATTGATCTTCTTCATTTGAAATTTATATTTAAAAAAGAATTTCTATACTTCAATCACCTAATCAGAATATTGCAAATCAAATTTTACATCCAAATAAAACACTCAATGAACAACATTGGTTTTTAATTTAATTTGCTTTTAATAAAACAAAATAGACAATGTTAAGATACTTGTTGTTTTGCTTATATAACCAGACTTTGATCAAATTAGGGGAGATTTTGGAATGATAGACATATGTATACTGGACGGACAGACAAACATATGTGGCATTCCAGAAGAAGCAAAGCTGAAATAATAAAAAAAAAAAAAAAAAGAAGCTTTTTGTGATGTTTTAAAACTTTCAATAATTTTTCAAAAAGTGCTTAAAATTACACACATACCATCTCTTGTAAAAACAAAGTATAACACTTATTTATATAAGTTATTACATATGCAGTATATATTATTTGCAATAATATGCAACATGAACATTTGTACATATATAACGGATAAAAAGTAATTCGGTAAAACATGCTTTTAGTTATTATTTCATTAACAAAAAAGAAAAGTCATTTAATTTTGTTAATATTTCAATATCAGTTTCTTGGTTGTTAATCAAATACAGAATATCTATAAATGTATATATTTCAGATTTACTTTCATCCAATGTGTTTTCAAATGTTCTCAAGGACAAGTTTTTTCATAATAAAACATTATATATGCAAAATAATAGACAATACATAGAGTTTAATATACGTGATGCATACACTATGGCTGTTTTTAATATATTTTACATATGCGTGTCTTTATCTAATGCATTCACTCATAAGGAGTTGAAAAGTTCTACACCCATATGTGTGTGGGTGGAAAACTTTTCAATTCTTTTATATATATATATATATATATATATATATATATAAAAAAGAATAAATGGATTTTAATTTTTAATTGGACATTTTTATTACTTTAAACATTATTATAATGAATAGCTTAGTATTTGAAATAGACACTTAATTTTATTTATCAAACAGAGCATTATTTCAAATGCAAAGTATCCATTTTAATAATAAAGTTTGAATATATATATATATATATATATATATATATATATTCTATTTATAATATACATATTATAATCCATTTATGGGTATGCTTGAAGCCTGACTGTAAAGACCTTCAGCAAGCCTTAACTCACTAAATTTAAATGTCATTATTATTATTATTATTATAAATAGTAGTAGATTTAAAATAATAGATCACAAGAAAGCCTAGGAACAGAAATGATGTGTCTAATAGAATTGATTTTGATTTCAGACCACACATTTTCTGTGTCCCACAACAGAGACATTGAATCACAGAATTGCTCAACAATTTAGAAGAGTACCCTAAGCTTCAAGTCATGCTGATAGCATCAATTATCTTTAGCTGGGGTAGCATTTGCTTGAGCTCATTTCGGTAGTCAGGTTCATAGGACAGAGGATTGCCATCCAGGCAGAGCATCACTAGAGTTTTGCACCGTTGTAGGGGCCGCAAAACTTCAAGGTTTGTTAGAACTGAAAATAAGAGATAAGGAAAAAAAATGAAGAATCAACACAAGCTTGATAAAATCATTCCTATGACAATTTTAACCCAATTGATCTGACTTTTGCACATACAATAAAAAAAAAATTCTATTAATAATTCCATGAAACTTTTAAATAAACATTAGTTTTAGATCCAATTGGATTTTAAACACAAAGATAAAAACAAAAAATCAATTGGTATTATTAACAAATATTTTTATAACCCTTTAGGATTAAAGCAAATTAAAATATTAATGTATTTCTATTCCTGTTTTCCAAGTGTTACTGCTTATAACACAGAATCTGCAGCCCAAAGTATTAATCTTGTTGGCAGGTTGAATCCAGGTAAAAAATGTTACAGGACAAGGTTAGTACTAATTCTGTTCATTCTTTAATAAAATGGTTAACTATTGAATTCTCATTAATTTAAAGTTAATATGTCAATCAGTCTCAGTGGAGGAATAAGCAGAACTAATGGTAAATTAAAGATGTTTAGGGTAAGGTCAAGTTGAGATGGCATATCTACATACCTTGTTCTTCTCTATAGCATGTCAGTATCCCTGTGAAGACAGTGTGAATAGTGGAAGTCTCTGTGCTGTTGGATTTAGTGAAAAATGATTTTTATGCCTCCTACCATGGAAATCACTTATGATTATAAGTGTGATTCAAAGATCTGCTACAATGGGTTAATGTATCTAGGTACCTCCATTACATCACAAAAAATTCAGCATAGTATGATTTAAAAAGGTTCAAAACTTAATAAAACAAACTTTTTCTATCAAAATGTTTATAATATTATTAAGAGGAACGATCAAAGTAATTTTTATTTATTTTATAAAATTTTTTAATCCCTTTTGACATGTTCAAAATTTTGGCAGAAAATTTTGTTTTGATTTGAGTTAGCGTTGCAGAAAATCAAAGAAAATCTTAAGATTGTTTACAATCGATTATGTAACTCTCTCTTTTTTTTTTTTTACGTAACTCACTTTTTTAGTGACAAACACATTAATTTGGAAATTCTCACAAAAATCAAATAATTGCTGGATTTTAATGAAACTTTCAGTACTCATTCACAAATGAATAAAATTATTTTTGAAATTATTATTTTTTTAAAATAATGATAAAAATTTTTTTTTTAACTATTACACCGCCTCCACGTAAATTCATGAAATTTTAATAAATTTTAATTTTCTGCGATTTACTTTTTTTTAGTTAAATGCAGAACTCATTGGGAAATATAAATCATCTATTTTTTGATTCAAAATTATCCAGCACTATCCGAAAATCTGCTCCGAAGAGAAATATAATAAATGCAATAAAACTTTGATATAATTTAATTTGATAAGCCTTTAATTGCTGGAATGAATAATAAAAATTAAGGACATTATAGTCTGAAAAAAAAAAAATTTTCGATTACTAATAAAATTTTAAGAGAGTTGTTTTCATTTTTTTTTTATTATAATAATTCATAAAGTTTTAAAAATATTTTAAAAATCTTTTAAAAGAACTGTATGATTTTTTTTTATTAGTTAAGAATTGATGATTATACTGTCTATCAAAAAAAAAATTAAAAATTAATAAAAATTTTTCAACCAATATATTAAAAAAAAAAATTGTGTAAATATGTTCAAATTTATAAAGTATGATGTTCCATATGGGTCAAATTGATTTTATAAGTTCTGTGTTATTCCCCCTTACATTGAAAACCATGTAAAAATGCATTTTCATTCTTATGATATTTTATTCTCTACGTTTCTAAATTTAACAGCCTGTTTTGCAAATAATTCCTTCAACATTTAAAGTAAGTATTTTTTTTCAATTCCTCAATTTTTTAATTAATTGTGACCGTAGGTGCATTAACTAATTTATGATAATTAAAAAAAAAAAAAGACAAAAAAGAAGAAAAAAAAAGGAAATTTTGGCACGATTGGTTGCCATACATTGCGATCTTGATAACAGGATCTGTCATTGCCGCGAATGAGTGACATAAAACAGAGCTAGCGTAATTAATTTTTTTTATAGTAAATTTCTGGCAGTAAGCAATCAATTATTAATTGATTGAAAACTAATTTTAAAAATTGACTTAAATAACGTGTCAGCGAGGTAAACTTTATTTTTGCAAGATTTTTAAAACAGAAATTTGGCTACTGTTTACGTAATGTGTCAATCAATCAAAAATGGCAGTATATTTTTTTTAAAAAAAAACTTGTAAAATTTCAAAATTTTAGATTTCAATCAATATAATTTTGGTTAAAAATTACACCAGTATGTTTTGCTTACTAGAATTATTAAATTTAATAGCTTGGCTTTCAATTAAAGCTAATTTTAATGATTGAAGATAACTTATTTATTTTTAAAATTTCAATTTCAATTTAAGCATCGGAAATGAGTGGAGGTACCTAAATTGTATACCAAACATGTCACTCCCAAAACCAAGTTGTAACTTCTATTCCCATCCAAAATTGTAACTTTTTTTCTCATGACTTTATTATTGGTCATGGACAGGCTAGTGGCAGTCATTAGTGTTCGTTTATGAAAATGAAAAATACAATAAATAATATACAATAAATCAATAAAATAAAAAAAATGTATTTAAAAATTAACAATAAAATTGTAAGAGAAGATTGTTGGTTCTAATCATATGAGGAATGACTGCAAAATACTTCCCCCTCCCAATTTATAAATGAAACATACAGATACATGCAAGGAATTTTTTCCTAACCAATAAGATAGGCCACTTCTTAGTCTCATTGACTCAGTTCTAGTCTTGTCTTGTTGACAGAACGCTGTGATCAATCACCTGTTTATATTCATTCTTAGTTTGTGAACTTTTTGTCATATTATTGTTGCATGCCTTGTATATATTGTGTGCATGCTTTATACTATTTTTGCCTTGTTCTTTTCTTGTTATTGTTTATTGCAAACTTTGTCAATTCTGCCAATTACATTTAACCATGGCCAATTACCCTACAAAGATAATTTTAGTACTGATTACAGCCTATTCTTATAACAAATTTTACTTTCACCGAAATCATTTTCCATGCTATTTTTCCAACAGCACTTGATAATATTTACTGATAAGACATATTTTAATGCACACAGTCTAAATACTTTCGTATAAATATTTAATTAGTTTCTTACTTTAAATAATAGAATATGAACAATTTAGAAGTAAAAGGATACAGTTTCCCCTTAAAGAAATGGAAACAATGCTTGGAAGGAACTCCAAGCCATCCACATTATCAAGTTGGTTATCATCAAGGTTGAGCACTTCCAGACACTGCAAATAAGCAAAGTTTTTAACATTTGTGATATGATTGTGTGAGATGTCCAGGTCCTGTATTATTAGCAAATACTCCATATGATATGCAGCTGTCAAGGATAAGTTGTTCAATTGCAGCATTGATTTAATTGGGTCCATAGTTTTGATCTGATTCTCAATAACAATTTTACTTCCTGAAAATAAAAAATAAAGTGAAATATGGACCAGATCTCAATATACATCACTCAATAACATTCTCATTAAACACTCCAATAATATTGCAAATTATTTTTGGGAACTTTGAAAGAATACAGCATTCTACAAAAGTAGTTTTGAGAGATGCTAAAAAACACTGATAATAAAAATCTAATATGTTTACTTTTTATAATATTGTCGATTTTTCGAGGAATTGAATTCTTAAGAATATCATCTTCAAGAAATGATGTCAGTGTGCTTGAAAGCCATAACACAGGTTTTGTGAGTGAAATTGGGTAGATAAGCCTTCAATTGTTGTACTAGCACAAAGTCATTGAGACTGAGAGTGTATCAACCTGCTAATCATGTCAGATAATACACTTTCAGAGAGTGTATTTAAGATCTACTCAGCAGTTGCAGTATAAACAACCGGTTGGCTCTGTGGGTGTTGAATAAACACAAATGTGCTGGAATAGGCACCTTAGCAGACAGGCATACTTGGAAATACTTTAATTAACCTAAACACCCGGGGAAACAGAATCTGCCAGGCATTCATTTTAGATGTTCCACTTTTGAAGAGAGGAGAAAGACTGAAGACGAACCAAAAAGAAGGCAACGCAAGATCCAGCAATTCCAGCCAAGAGCATCACTCACTCTGCCATGCGAACAATTCCCAACTTCGCTTCCTGAGGTATGTCAGTTTCAAGCACAGGATGAACCAAACTCAAACATGAATGGCACTGCTGTTGCTGATTTTCCACAATTCTAATCAGGGCTTTGGAGTCGGAAATAATTAAGGGGTTACTAGAGTCAGTAAAACTATACTAACTCCAGTTGAATTTACACTTCATATGGCCTTAGTTTAGAGTATTTTTATTTTTTATGTAGAAAGTCTTAGATTATAGAATTTTTGGTTTTATTGTTATTCTTCTACTGTATATTCATCTCAAATTCTTTTTCAAAGTTATTCATTTTTTGTAGTTATTTTGTATTTGCGAAAATATATATGCAAAAAAAATCTTACATAACAGAATTTTTATTTTTGTTATGTGTTTTACATCCTGTAAAAGATTATATTTCTACTTCTGTCATAAAATAGTTTTATCTTGTTTCTGTACTTATTTCTTATTTGCAAATATATATATAGGTATAGATGTCCAGTCTGTAAACGGTGAGGATAATCCAACAAGATTAACTTAATATAAAATATTAAGTGTTATATCTATATAGAGAACTCAATGGAGAGCAATGATATTTATAAGGAAAACTCAACACGTCATTTAAATTGGTTATAAATTATAATTCATTTCAATGAGCTTAATTAGCTCATTTTATCAGACCACACAATATTCCTTCCATTTGGTACAAAAAATTTTGCCAGAATAAGCATTTTCTTTAACTGAAGAAAAGGATAAAAAAATATAAAAATAAAAATAAAAAGAAGGAAAAGAGTCAGGACTTAGGCACTCGTGAAGGGGTTGACCTCTGAAGAAACTTTTAATTCCATGGATACGTGTTTTTGTGTGACCCCATAAACTAACCCACCCATTTATATTGACCTATATCCATATATACATATGCATACATTCCCACATATACTTACAAATGTGACTTTGTTTAAGCTTATACATATTTACTGACCTACACTTTTTCGTGTCTACATATGGATCCTTGCGTTCGTACACTCACACATATACATTTCATAAAGACGGGATTTCCGTGCGTATAGTGTTATATATATATATATATATATATATATATATATATATATATATATGCTAGCATTATAGCATGGTGTTGCTCAGGTGTAATGAAAGCTTTAAAACTAATCCATGGTCCTGGAGCTCAGACTCAGCCTAAAGAATATTTGTTTGAAGTTTGGTGAGACTCGGATAAAAATTGTAGATTTGTATAAAGGACATACAGACAGATAAACAGACACACAAACATCTTGCTTTTTATATATATATATATATATATATATATATATATATATATAATCGATTTTCTGCACTATTGTAAGAATTGCAACCTTGAAACTTCTGAATATCGTTTCTTATGTCTTTGTCTATGAGTGTATCAAATTTGATTAAAATCGGACCACTCCTTCTATAACCCTATATTTATCAGGGGTACCTCAACACAAAACCTAGCTAAAAAGACTCACAGACGCTTATAGTACAACTGTGTAAATTTTCAAGAAAATCGGTTCAGCTGTTTCAAAGTCTATAGGTAACGGACACACACACACAGAGACAAAGTTCCATTTATAAATGAGTTTAAATTTAGATATATATTTATATATATATATGGCATGTACGCATCATTCATTCCTTATTGAATTAGAGCACTCTGGCTATTGGGTGTGTGTAATGATAATGTATACGCTAAAAAGTCTGCCTTCTTCTACTGAGCACCCATAGCCCAGAGGTAGAATCGCCGACTGACGCCAATTCGGTCGGGTTTCAATCCTGGGTTAAAAGCAATCGGAGTCTAACCGTACTGATGAGCTGTGATACAGCGAAACAGATCTGTCTGCGGATGACTATATATATATATATATATATATATATATATATATATAATTATGCTAGTAATTCTCACACATACTCCCAAATTACGCCTATATTTTCATACATCCTCACATCCATATGTATATATGCTCATAAATGTGTTCTTTATACCTACATTTATCTCTTTATATCCACATACAATTATTGTGTTCACACACTCGCAAATCTATAAGGAGTGGATTCACACATACATGTATACCCATCTATATATATAAGTATATGAGCAACTTTTTATATACCCCTATGCATAAAGACAATGTACGCCTGTGTACACTTAACTCCCAAATGAGGTGGTATATTTTCTTTTCATATGTCTTAATAAACATTACACATATATATCCATATATACTGGCATACCTCATTCAGATTGTTGATACTAACCTGCACACATATGGGTAGAATGATCAGTACATGAAGGGATAATCAGTTCAAGAATGCACAATTGACTGCATCTAAAATTAACATAACCCTCATATAATCAGGTATTCTCACATGATGGAAAACATATACATAATTAGGTCTATTCTTGTATATGAAATACACTTATACCTAGGTGCCCCCTTATACATACAATAATATATATAAACATGCACAAAATTCTATAGAAGCATGCACAAAATTAGGTGCACCCATATATATGAGAAACATATCTCACCTTACACTTAGGTGCCCCATTATACATGTGAAATATTTATGTCAAAGTCATTATAGTGAACTCATTTCCAATTACATAGGATATTTCTTTTAAAACTTCATACACCTAATTACTAGCTAATTAAAACTTTTAAAACTTCATACACTTAATTACTGTGCTAATTAAGCTCATTGAAAAGAATTATAATTTATAACCAATTTAAATGATGTGTTGAGTTTTCCTTTATATATATATATATATGTGTAGAAATTCTTACATTATAGCATTTTTTATTTTTACTGTTATCTCTTCTATATCTATAAGATTATGTCTATTTCTGTTAGAAAATATTAACATTTAATATTCTTCATTACATAAAGAGGAGTTGGAGTGGGTGGAGCCAAAAATAGAGGATCGGAGTCAAAACTACAAGGAAGTAAAAAATTGTTTGTACTTTCACTGTAACATATCTTTAGGTTTGTCATACTTTTGCTCATGCATGCTTATGATTGGTACTATTGTGGTGATGTGTTTGAAGTTTGAGTTTAATTGTACCAGTTTTCTTGCTGGTGTTACAGTGAAAACATGGCCGCTCCACAAGCAGTGTGCAATAAAGAGCAGTTATCTGGATTTCTAGAGAACATGTTACGTCATCAATTTTAACTCGCCAATTTTCCATTATCTCTCAAGTTTGTTAAATTCTCTTGTCAGTAATGGAAGGTGATGTGCGTCCTGCTCCTTCTTCACGTGTCATACTTGTCTGGTCACTTTTAAACTTCTTGATCCACTCGTATACATAGTAGTGCACTGCTGCTGTATTGTGTTAAAAGTCTTCAATAAATTTCAGCTCCCAGAAACATCTTCTGACCAGTGAAATAGGATCACTGCTCTTTGTTCAGCCTTGGGACACACTGCCAGTGGAGCGGCCATGTTTACACTGTAACACCAACTATGAATATGCATGAGCAGAATGCAGAATGACAAACTTAAAGATATGTATGGCGAAAATGTGGATAATTTTTTACTTATCCTAATAAAAAGCAATTTTAAAAGAAGCATCAAAAGCTTAATTTTAATCACTATATATTAATATTAGAAATTAAAGTGAAAATATTTAATCAAATTTTCATTTGACTAAGAGTTTAAATTTTGATTTTTAATGTACAATTCCATGAAAAAGTGGCATGTTAGAGAATAATTTCTGTCTTTTTCATTTTAGTGTAATGAGACAGCAATCTTTTCTGCCAAGATTAATTATATACAGAACTCCTCATACCAGAAATTCAGATATCAGCAATGATTAAAAAAAAACTCTGAAGGCACAAATTTGTACAAATGTTATATAAAATATATAGCTACATTATATGGAGGAATTATAGCCATTAATATTTTTTAAAAAGGCACAGAATTTATCTCCCCACTGGAAAAAAAAAATGAAGAATTAATTTATAAACTGATTAAGAAATACAACATATTTTTAAACAATAAAACAGTGCACCTAATGACACAAATTGAATATATAAGATATGCCTAAGAAAGGATTTTGATGTGGGCTTTTCTTTAACTTCAGTTTTTTTTTTAATTAATAAAAACATTTCAATATAATCCAAATTGATTTCAAGTCATATGTTATAAATTTCCAAAACAAATATATATATTGTACACTAAATCTAAAAATGAGCCAACACTGACCGTGGTTTCACACAACGGATCGTCAGGGCCAGGCTAACAATTTAGATAAAAAACGGCAAATATATAGAGCTCAAAAGAAATGACGATTTAAGTTACTGATAGGTTAGCATTGGTTTTTCGGACATTAGTCTATAATAATTAGTGCTGCTTTATTGTAATTAAGTATATTAATATATATATATATATATAAATTGTGTGTATTTTGGCAGCATTTTTTCATTAATACAGGTTTCGTTGAATAATATAGACAAGTTTTGTCTATTTATTTTGTGTAGGATCCTTTCATATAGTCTGAGAAGCTTGATGGTGCTATCGTTAAAGGACGACAAGAAATCACAGTAATTGTTGATTTTTTTTATCAGGTCTGAGCTTTCGGCTTACATAAGCCATTATTAAAGAATGAACATTAACATATAGTGAACATAGAACATTTAAGTTTTTTAACAAAGTGGAATTAAACAAAGAGAATTAAATCAAAGAGACAAGTCCATTTTTACCGTGGCGGATAGCCGCAGACAGTGACAAAATGGTGGTGGTGTGGTTTTTGATCCAATTACAGGCTTTGGAGTATGTTAGTAGAGATATCAAAACTTAATTCTTTTGTTAGGGTCTATCAGAGAAATATTAGTGTTTATGAGTTTTTTTAGGATATTTTCGTCTAGTTGGTAGTTGGAGTGCATCTGGCTATGATATAAGAGAGTGATATGTTTGGGATTGGTTGGGCTAGTATCATGTGTTGTTTTTTCTGTGTTAATGTTTTTAAGAAAATGTCGTATTTGTTCATCAACTATGTAGTAAAATTATAGGAAAATTGGTATGTAGGAAAATTATTGTTGATGTGTGTCTGTTTTATGTTTTTTAGTTCACTGTGGAAGATCTGTTTTGTAGACGAATTGGTTTTTGCACGATATAGTAGATTTTTTATAATGGCTAAATCTTACAACTTCAAAAACAGTTTCAAAATAACTCAGTCTTAAAATTCACTTTTGAACTTAGCAGTGACAACAAAATTCCTTTCCTTGACATACTAATTAACACTGATGACAATAAATTTGGATTTTTGTTAGTGGGTTTTTTATATGGTGAGATAGTGAATTTATTGTCATCAGTGTTAATTAGTATGTCAAGGAAAGGAATTTTGTTGTCACTGCTAAGTTCAAAAGTGAATTTTAAGACTGAGTTATTTTGAAACTGTTTTTGAAGTTGTAAGATTTCGTCAGTATTTTTAATTAATAGTAGGATATCATCAACATATCTTAGATATATTGATGGTTTTTTAAATTTTGTAAAGGTAATATTTTTGAGGTTAGACATGTAGAAATTACTAAAAGTCGGACCAAGCACTGAACCAGTGGAGACGCTGTCACGTATATATATATACATATATATATATATATAGTGTTGTTTGGATCAACAAAAGGGACTTCAGTAGTACAAGCTAGTAGGATTTTTCTTAAGATATTGGGATTAATTTTGAGTGGGGATAATGAAGGATTACTGTAGACATTCCTTATAATTATATCAATAGTTTCACTGACGGGTACATTAGTAAAAAGGTTTTCCACATCAATATATATATATATATATATATATAACTTTTTTGTAAACTTTATGTTTACATGATTCATGCATGCAAATAGCATACATGAATTTTATAAGTGTTGAGAGTGAATTTTGATATAATATCAAGAATGATGCAAATGACTTTAGTATATTAACAAAATCAACTATAGTTGTTATTAATTAAATATTAATAACTTACAAGTATATTTTTTTTAGTAATTTTTATCCTGTATGATTGATTAAAATGCTTTCTTTGATTCAAAGTAATCATACATTGGAATTTTTAATGCCACAATTTTCAGAAACATTAAATTTCAAAAAAATTTGTATTAGTTTAAAATATCCTTACCAAAGTCATTGTAATATCTTTCCCTTTTTGGATCTATACTCTGCAGTTTTTCTAGGTTATTTTTTATTTCTGTAGCATATCGTATAGAATCCAGAGATTTCATAAGCTGCACAACAGTGAGAATAGCCCCTGCAAACAAACACACTTAATCATGTCAAACAAGAAAATTACAATTCAGTATTTGTGATTTTTATTGCAAAAAATGTGAAAGAAAAATGATTTCCCACACTGAATAGAATCATTAAATATTTAAAGGTTTTTTTTATTGCTGATTGATGATATTGTTTTCTTCTAATGCTGTTAAAGGCAAAAATTTTAACTTTTTATCTAGTTCCATTGTCACTGACAAAATATAATAGCAAAGAGAAAGTAAACTAATACAAGTTTCCTTTGCAGCATAATTAAATCATACAACCCAAATTCTCAAAGAGGACTTAGCATGTGCTAAGAAATCACAAGCATTTGCAATTATTTCATAAATTTAAATTAAATAATTAAGTAAATTAATTTCTAAACCTATATACAACAATATTTACAATGGCAACTGAATTTCAGATTATATAAATGTTTGTTGATAAGAAATTTCTTATGCACATCCCTTGGGATTATGCACACTTCCAAATTTAGAATTGTTCAGATTTGGGAATGGTATTACGAATTAGAAGACAAGTTCTGTACTAGCAAAGGACAATATTTATGAGCCATGTCATTAATATTTTAGCAGTGAATCGTATGAATATTCAGAGTAGGATAAATAAAAACTATAAATAATATTACAGTTTATTTGTATAGTAAATAAAAGTGATAAAATGGCTAAACACAGACTATAGAATTAATAGTATAATTTTTATTTCTAAATAAAACAGTATTGTCTTCAGCATCAATGACAATTCACTAAAAATATCAGCAAGTAAAAAAGGGGCAAATGTTTGGTAAGAGTGCTGAGACACAGTTAACCCAATAGTAGGTGAAGCATGGATGACTGTTCTTGTGAACAGGCAGGTTCTGTAATGTAAACACAAGTAAAGACTTCAAAACAGGGTCTCCACAGAAGAAGAAAAGGAACTAACACCATAAATCATGGAACATGCAGTCCACCATAGATCACAACTTCTGATGAATGTAATAGCAAACTTAACAGCTGCAGATAACACACTGTCTGCCACTTCAAGTGAATCCTTAAATATATGCTGAGCTCATGAATATTCATCAAGTGATCGGATTATAAGAACTGCACTTGCACACTTTTTGCATTGAAAATAGCCACCTTCATGCAAAGTATATAAAGCATCATGCTTGTTTAACTTCAGTAAATTTGTGATAGTCACATAAGTTCAAACTTTGGTACCAAATACAAACTTTGGTTTGCAGACCATCACTATGAAAAACTGTTTTTTTAGAATTTTGGATAAGAGATTGTAGATCTATAGTACAGCTGGTAATAATTTTAATTCCTAATGGTTCTCATCCTGTGTAACAATTTTTATAGATCTTATCTCATTTAATAAAAAAAATAAAACAATTTGAAATTCATAAATAAAAAGGATTCTTGCTAAAACCTGTGCAATATTTTACTCATAACTAGAATTTGAATGCATATGCATGATACTGACTTTCTTAAATACAGAAATAATAAAGTACATAATTCAAAAGCTATTTAAAAAAGCAACTAGAAAAAAGTAGAAAACTTTGATGCCACTTTTATGTGGTATAATCTATTAGCCAATAAAGCTAAAAGAATTCAATTAATAAAAAAATCAGTAATTAGTGTGAAATACATAAAGTGAAATAATGGAAATACATAAAGTGAAATAATGTATAAAAGGTTTACAAAGGATATATAAAAGTTTATTATGATTTCGTAGCATTTCAGTAATCTCATATTTTAAAGAATAAATATATCAATAGTGCCAATAAAACAATCTTTTAAAACTTCAACACTATGTAATAAAAAATGAAAATAAAAATTACTGACATTTGTTCTCTGTTTCCAACTCTAGGAGTTCTTGGATTGATTGTAGTTCTTGTTCCAGAATTGCAGATTTAGCAGCAGTCAATTCTGAACTTAAATTTAAAAAAAAAGAAAAAGAAGCTATTTAAGAACTATAAAAACATTCTTTAATGTCAGTTATTTCAGAACATTTAAGCATAGCAATGAGTAATTCATTATTATTATTAAATATCCAACAATATATAAAATATCTGCCAGAAAAAAAAATAACAATCCCAGTAGTTATATGAAAATATTTTGATGACTAATTGTTGATTAAATTATTGTGCATATAATAATTAGTTTTATATTGTATGACAAGATATACAAATTATTGGGTAATAGGGTATCTTTTGAAAAGTTATAACATAGACATTGACCAAAAAGAATGTAAAATCATTATTAGATGTACTGTTTTGTTTGGAGCTGTGTACAGTTATATGCAAATTTCAAAAACTTATTATTACTAGAGAATAATTCTAAAGTGTTAGAAATGTAACAAGTACATAAAAAAAAAAAATCAATGTTTTGACAACTTTTTTCTTTTATAGCTAGGTACATTTTCTTTAAAGGAAATCCGCTTTGAAAAGGAAGAATGAAGAAGAGAATTTCACATTTTACTTTCTTAATCTACAAAACCTAATAATAAATAATAAACTAGTTTCAAGACTGCAGATAGATAATAAGTTGATATTAAAACTCAGGAAATAGAAATCAAGAAATATGGAAAAACCTGAAAATAGCAGCTGGTTTTACTGTTGTGGAATGATAAGAAGCCTGTTTCATGGAGCTCTTCATGGTGAGAAGGCAACTACTGATTGTTTCTGAATCATTAAGTAATTTTACACTAATCTCCATTGTATCATCAGTGGACATGATGCCATCAGGAAGCAGCATAATGTCAAGAGAGTCAAGGACAAACAAACTTTAAATGTATGAAAAAACAAAAAAATGTTAAGATTAAACATATACAATGACACGCATAAGTATTACATACATGTTATTTTCTGTTTTCTGCAACTTCTTTAGGACATGGTCAGAATTCCGTGCTTCAACACGACAATGATCCCAAACATACCGCAAAACCTTACAAAGGAGTGGTTTGAAAATAATGGTATTAGTACTCTCAATTGGCCAAGTCAGTCTTCTGACTTGAATCCAATTGAGAATTTATGAAATACTTTGAAGGTTAAAGTTCATAAGCGGAATCCACAAAATATCAAGCAATTAGAGGAATTATGCAAGGAAGAATAGGGTGAAGTAATGGTGGATCAGTGTGGAAAACTTGTGGCCAACTATAGAAAGCGACTGGAAGCAGTGAAACAAAACAGGTTACACAACAAAATATTAAATTGATGTATCCAATACTTTTGCATAGGGTAATCTTGAACTTTGATAAAAAAAAAATGGATTCAACCATGAGTTTTTAATTTTCCTTCCACATACAACTAAAACAACTTTACGAGATATTACTTACCAAATATCAGGCAAAATGGCGAACATAAACTAGAGTTATAACAAAAAATAACATGTATCTAATACTTTTGCGTGTCACTGTATACCTACTTTGAATAGGATGAAAAAATAATAAGTAAAAAATGCTAAAATAAAGTTAATTTGAAAACAATTTGATTTAAAATGTAGTGTAAGATAAATAAGAATAATTGTAATGTTATACAAGAGGATTTCATTGAAATGTAAATTGAATATTTTTGTGAAGAAATGAACATGTAAAGAATGATCACTAGATATATGGGAAAAACAAGAAATATAAATATAGTTTTATAACACACACGCACACGTTCAGTTTTCTTTATATATATATATATATATAAACATATTTATAAACGAAACTTTGTCTCTGTGTATGTGTGTGTGTGTGTGTATCTGTTACCTATAGACTCCGAAACGGCTGAACTGATTTTCTTGAAAATTTACACAGTTGTACTATAAGTGTCTGCAAGTGTTCTTAGCTAGGTTTTGTGTCGAGGTACACCTGATAAATATCGAAAATTGATAATCGAAAAAAATCGGGTTATAGAAAGAGTGGTCCGATTTTAATCAAATTTGATACACTCATAGACAAAGACATAAGAAACGATATTCAGAAGTTTCAAGGCTGCAGTTCTTACAATAGTGCAGAAAATCGATAATATATATATATATATATATATATAAAAAGCAAGATGTTTGTGTGTGTGTCTGTTTATCTGTCTATATGTCCTTTATACAAATCCACAATTTTTATCCGATTCTCACCAAACTTCACACAAATATTCTTTAGGCAGAGTCTGAGCTTCAAGACCATGGATTAGTTTTAAAGCTTTCATTACACCCAAGCAACGCCAGGCTATACTGCTAGTATATATATATTATAGAAAAAGTTCAACAGTAAAATGCAAGAACTTGATATGACATTGATTCAACAAGTGATATTTGTTATATTTCTGAGATGAAGTAGTATTTACATTATTTGGACTATTGGCCTCATCTTTGTTGCCATTTGTACGATGTTATGGCTGTTGTACACTCTAGCCTTCTTCAGGTGCTAGAAATTTCGAACCGAACCCTTTATTACTGTCACTGGGGTATATGTTCTTAAGTACACATGGCCCAGTGGATACAGATGTTGGTTAGTTCCTGTGACTTGACCCAAAGAGTTCAATACCAGGCTACAATAGTGGTGAACAAGTAGCTTACAGGGTTAGAGGGGGATAACCCATGACTACCAGAAGAAGCTCTAGGCAAGAAATGAAGATCATGTACCCCAGTGACTGTAATAAAGGGTTTGGTTTAAAATTCCTAGCACCCGAAGAAGGCAGAAGCCTACAATGGTCAAAATGTCATACAAATGGCAACAATGAGGACAATAGTCCGAATAATGTAAATACTGTAAGTGATAAGATCTCTTGATAACTATCAGTAATTAACTAGACCTCTTCACCAAGGCACATAAATAATAGATTGTGATATATTGGAAGTCTCCAGAATACACTTCAGACCAATTCCAATGACACAATGCATTATCCTGCTGGAATAAGCCATTATTGTTGGGTTACAAAGAATTTATGAATGAGTGCAAATAATCAGAGCAGTGCAACATAGTGGTCTTTGGTCAATAATGTGTTTAGGGAGACCAGCAGACCCAACTGCTTGCCTCATGAAGAAACCTTATACCATTACCTAAACACTACCAGTCTGTATGGTGCTTTGTTGACAACTGGGATCCATGGTCTCATGGTGTCTGTGTGTCACCTTCATATCATTTAAAATCCTTTTAAAGTTTGGAAACAGGAGATAAATGGAACAAGGTCTAGTGAGCAAAGTGTGTGTGGATAGTCTACACACTTAAATCCAAAATTCTTTAAAATTCTATTGTCTTGCCAGCTCTGTGATCAGGTACATTTTTATGCAAAAAAAAAAAAAAAAAAAAAAAAAGCTTTTTACAGCTCTTTCTATCAGTAAGTTCTAACCCTTCAGCTCTTCTGAAGATTGTCATCATTATACCTTCCTTATCTCAACATACTGGGAGCCTGGCTCTTCCTGCTGACTTTGATTTTGAATTTCTTTGGCTCTGCAGAACCTAAGTGCATCTATTTCATGGATTATTGTTTGGTCACTGAATCATAGTGGTATCACCATGTTTCATCTTAAGTGATAAATTATTCCAAAAGATTATCATGAGATTGCTGAAAATCAACTTGAAAGTGTCCACTTGACAACATTTCTGATTGGTATTCAAACATTTTGGCACTCATTTAGCTGACACCTGCTGCATACACAATTGCTCATAAAGAATAAACCCAATGTGTTTCCTGGACATCTCAAGTATTTCATCAATTTCATTTTAGTTTGAGATTTGTTCATTGGCTAAATTACATCATAAACATAAATACCATTTTCAAGAGGTTACACAATTGAAGGACCCCTAAATCAAGATGCACTTTGGGTTTTAAAATATCCATGTTAAAAGTTGGCACATCCGTTTTCACAGTTGAATATGATGGACATTTTTCAATCAATGTTTGCATCTTACACTCATGGACTTTAGTTGAAGTTTTCTTATGCATGAACTTGTTCAACACTTAAAAATTCCACACTTTTCATTGACATGGTTCAGTGAAACCTAAAAAATTAGCACTTTACAATATACTTAATTTTCAGCCACATTGACAAGATAATGATCAGATTTCAAGAATTAAATCATAGTTGTACATGCAAAAACAATAGAAAAGCAAATAACTGCTTGCAGTTTTTCCAAGACATTAATTATGCATGTGTACATTAAGCAAAACTTTGGCTTCCGATAAAGTTTAGTCTGTGGATTTTTGGGATGTGTGGTGTGTGTATTCATGTGCCAACAAAATATACAAAAGAAAAAAATATGATTTCAATATTTTTTTAATCATTTCACCCCAAGCAAGATGACAATGCCACTAGAACACAGAGGGTTACAGGGAATAATAGTGACTGAGAATTGAGAGGATTGTAGATAGGAACAAAAAACAACAAAAAACAGAAGATAGTGATTGACATTACATTTAATTCTTTGAAGATTGTATTTTTTTTTTTTTTTTTTTAATCATATCACCTTGAGCAAGGCGGTAATGCCACTGATGTAATAGTGAAAAGATTGGAAAAGAGAAAGCCGGAAACCACATCCTAAACAGGGAACAAGGTATGAGCCTCTTAACCTGTTCAATAGATGTGGGTGGAGTGTGAACCGGGCAATAGATAGATCTATCTACTCCAATTGAAAAAAAACAAAAAACAAAAACAAAGTGAGAAGATTGGAAAAGAGAAAGCCGGAAACCACATCCTAAACAGGGAACAAGGGATGAGCCTAAGCAGAAACTAGAAGGATGTTCCACAGGTGGAAAGTGTAGGAAAAGAAACTGTTAGAAGTGGTAGTTGCATCTAGCAGGTTCTATGATAAAATGGTGAGATCCAGTTGCCAATCTAGTAGCAAACTTAAATTCATGCTGTTGGGGCACCAGGGAAAAAAATTAATCAGAACAGTTGTCATAAAAATATTTGTAAAAAAGACAGCATGTTAGGACAATAATCAAATTATGTAGAGGCAATAGAGTTTTATCACACTTGTCTTTAATTCACTTTAAGTTGTTAGTCACTTTTGAGGGACATTTAGAATACAATGTTGTATTAAAATTTCAACATTGAAATGAGAGAAAATTTAATTAAATTTTGGTATCTTCAAATAAAATTATACACTGTAAAACTCCCTTTTGGCTTACTTGAGGGAAATTGGTCAGTTAGTTATTGTAGGAAAGATGGTTGTGTAATTAGTGTACAATATCTCTATAAAAAGTAAACAAACTCTCCTAAAAGTCAGTACAGTCCTGTCAGTGGAGTAAAAGTAAGTTTTTACTTCCCGCAAATCCTTTACTTTGTTCTCCAGCCATTTTCAGTTCATAACTAAATTGTGAATGATTACTTAATGATTTATTCTACTAGATTCCGCTGAAGACTTGAGGTCAAATCCCCTCAATGGTACTAGCGACTGCATAAAATAATATAACCATTCAGAAGCACAGTTTAGTGGATTATCAACTATAAAAAAAAATTCAATGAGAAATGGTTATAAAATAAATTGTGCTATTATTTTTTATGAATTTACAAGTGAGACAGAGTGGTCAATTTGGTTGAATTCATTGTGATCATTGTTAGTAGAAATTCTCCTGAAAGATTAAGAATAATTACTCAAAGCAAATTTTTGTTCTGTTAATAAGAAAAATGTAACAATGAATATAAATTCTCACAAAAGATTTCAGAATGTTAATTTTAAAAGGATATCCAAACAGGTGAATGAAGATTATTATCAAACGGATTTCGCCATTTATCTGTGATTGTGTTACCATTAACTTCAAGTTGTATTTTATATGGAGTATCAACCTGGAAGAAAAAGCAGATCTCAGACATTATGTAAAATAAATCAATTTTAAGGAACCAGACTCAACATTATAACACCAGAGGTTAAATATTTGGTGCTAAAAGAGTAAAGTTTATCATAATAATTTAATAAAAAAAACTTGTTTCAAATGAAAGAAAACATATAGTATATGTCTACAAGGATGTGCAGGTAATATGATGGTTAGTGGCTTGGAATAAGAAACTGGCAAGTAGAGTTCAAATTCCAGTCAAGTTTATTACAATTTCTTTTGCACAAACACCCTAGGGAGAGGTATAGACTCATTACATTTCCCCAACTATAGGTCAAATAAAATATCAGGACAGAGCAAACTACTTAGCTATAGTTGGTAACCAGTCTAGAAAAAGACAACTCAAAAGTGTATGTAGCTCTGGGAAATATTATGGCATATATACTAAAGTGTTTGCAGGTTTGTGAACTCTATGATTTCAACTCCAGTTGAAGTAGGCTAGATATAGGTCTACAATGGTATATAACATATATTTAAAAGGACAGTTATTAGAATGAAAGTAGGTATTTTTAGAGATATTCTTCAATCTTTGTTTTTGAGAAACAAAATTTAGTAGATGTATCACATATAGAATCTTTTCTTTTAATCAATTCACCCTAAACAAGGTGATAACACCACAAAGATGTAAGAGGCTACTGGGAGTGAAAGAGAAAGAAAAGACTTTAGAAGGAACCAGAAATCCAATCCTAAACAGGAAACAAGGGATAAACATCTACTCCTGTTCAAAAGACTGGGAAGGATTATGAACTAGATGATAGGCTTGCCTATCTACTTCTAAGAGTAAAATAGTAGTTAATTCAATCTTGGATGTTGAGAGTATGGGTAATCTAAATCTAAATCTAAACTTATTTATAAATGGAACTTTGTCTGTGTGTGTGTGTGTGTGTGTGTGTATCCGTTACCTATAGATTCTGAAACGGCTGAACCGATTTTCTTGAAAATTTATACAATTGTACTATAAGCGTCTGCCAGTGTTTTTAGCTAGGTTTTGTGTTGAGGTACCATTTACTCAGAGGACTTATTTAGCCTTCAAAATTCAGTTTACAACAAAAAAACTTTAGATATCGATAGCAGGAAATCAAAATTTGACTTACATCCATTCATTTTTCTTTCAGTCTACGCATTCGCTTTAACTGGAAACAACTACTGCTTTTTAGTCTTTCGTGCCAATGTCCAAAGAGTTTGAGCTCCAGGACCATGGATTAGTTTTAAAGCTTTCATTACACCCGAGCAACGCCGGGCTATACTGCTTGTATAATAATACAAAAAACCTGTTAATTGATTTTTATCTGATCTTGGTCAATACAGAATACCTAGTTTGCTTATTTTTTTTATTCAACTTTCAGATGATTATTCCATGTAAACAGTGTGGATCTGGAATAAAGAACAAGCCTTCAGAGAGACTCAAAATTATGTCCCTTATTGTGGGGAGACTGTCTTTTTCAGAAAACTTCTGTTTAGCTACAAAGGCTAACAAGTTCCAGTTATTCATATCATACCAGTCAGTCTTTATTGTTCATTTTCATCAAATGTTTGATCTGCCATCATCATCTTCATCTAACACTGGTATTATTAGTTGTATTCATTTCACCAAAGACTCATTATTTCTCATCTACATGGTCTGTGGAATGAGAGTGGTAATAAAAAAAAGAAGAAAACATAAACAAGATGAAAATAAAAAATTTAAATAATATTTAACAATGATTTGTTTATGAATATTATTAGCTGCTAAGTCATAAAATGTATTGAAACTATCATTTATCTTACCAAGTGGATGGGTTTTGTTACATTGACTACAACCCTTTTGCTTTTTCGTATAATCACAACATGAAGCAGATCCAATTTGATTGCTCCTAAGAAAGAGAATAAAAAAAAAAGTATTTCAGAGACATTACAATGAATGTTTTTAGCTTTTCTTCTACATGAATGATGCTTCTACATTATTGCAAAATTTTAAATGTAGGATTAGGTTGGAACAAAAGTTTGTAACATTTTTTAAGTAAATTTTAAAGACAATATTTAGATATGTTTACATTTTTTGGCCATTTTGTTCTACCTTTCTCCATTTTAGATGCAGCTTCATGATTCCATCCTCCTAGAATTTGGCATGTTTGGCTGATGAAATGGTGTGTTTTTTTTTTGTTTTTTTTTTTCTTTTTACAGGCTTCCAGAGAATTGAACTTCTTCCCATTAAGAGAATTTTGTAGAGGTTGAAATAAGTAGTCACCAGATGTAAGTACAGCAGGTGAAGTAGAACATCCCAGCTAAGCTACCGAGCCTGCAAAAGAAAAAACATGAGGTCTGGCGTTGTCTTGATAAAAGACAACAACCTCACAATTTGACAATTCTAGGTACTTTTCATCAATTACTGCTTTTAATTTGTCCATTTGGAAACAGTACCTTGTCTGAATTCAATATCTGATTTTACAGGAAGATACAAGGTTCTTCTAGTCCCCACCAGTTACACAGTATCACCTTTAGCTTTTGCAATGGTTAGCCAATTTGTTTTTCTCACAATCTTTTTCATTCTAAACTGTTTTAAATTTTCAAAAATGGATAAATTTTTTGCATTTGAGCTCAGAATCACAGATGGAAATGTGGTTCATCTGTTTTTTTTTCTATTAAATTGTGAAACACCTAAATATTGTAGCGATCCAGAATATGTATACGTGTCAGTCATGTGTGAAAAAAATCACATGTCCAATGCCACCTACTGAAAAGTGCTGAAAACTTTTGTTCTAACCTATTAAAAGAGTTTAAAACATAGCATCTATTGTTATATAAACTTATATGCAACAAAAGCAGTAAAATAAATCTTAGAACTTTTGGTAATGTCTTAATATCTTTATTATTAATGCAAGCTTTTTCAACAGTATCTATTAATATCCTAAATATCTGGTTATGTTCATAATTAATCCTAATTTGTATGTAAGACTAAATGTTTATCCTTTATTAGAAGATAAAAGGTTGTGTAATGGTTATCAATTTTGAAAATAGAAACAATAAACCAAATTCTAGTTGAGAGTGCTTTTATATAAATTTTATACCAATCCCCTCATAAAACCAATTCTTCCTGTACCTGCCAATATCTTAACCAGACTCTTGTCACCTGTGTACAATGATGATAGAAAGAGAAAGAAGTGAGTGAGTGAGTGCAATCCGTTTTCTCATAATTGCCATACTTGCCCATAAGAGGGCAAATTGGACAAAACTAGGCCAATTATCATCATTATTCATCAACAGTTTCCGTCTAATTTGATATACTTAAATTTAATGTGATTTAAAGAAAATACCATTCAACTGTGTTGTGAGGTTTAATTGCCACTATTAAATTATTTGGCATTAGCAATATGTTCATATATATTTGTAGATTAAAATAAAACTAATTTAAAACTGACTTATAAAGTCTGAAAAGCATCTTTAGTACCTTATCTTCATAATGCAAAAAGATAATCTTGTTAAATGAAGAGAACTTTGTTAGAATAACTAACAAGAATAACTTCATTTTTCAAAACTATATTTATTAATAATAAGGACACAAAAATGCACTTACCTTTTCCTAGAAGCCATTTATGATAAAACCAAGCACTCTGATCATCGGGATCAGTAAATATAGCATTCTGAACTATTTCAAATTCTGAATTAAAAAAAGAAAAAAATACTAACCTTAAAATAATAATAATAATAATAATACAGTACAGAATAAAAAATTTAAGGCACAGCAAAATGGTTTAATAAATTTATACTTACATAGGGTAAACCAATAAATCCATAGCCTAATGACAGCAATGGTATTTATTTTATGCAATATTTATTTTTCAACATAAGTCCTTTCACAAGAAAAGAAATTAATTCAGCAGTGAATATTAATCAAATAAGTTAAAAACAATATACAGTGAAATTTTCAAATTCAAATACTGATACTATGTGTCAGATTAAATTAATTTAATTAAATAAAAATAGTAAAAATGCTTTCAAATACAGTCAGTAGAATGAAGCTAATCCACAATCAATAGAGGCAGTTAAGAGAGTATATATGTGTCATGGGTCCTTACCTGTAACTACAGTATGAACTCTGAAAGAGAGAGAGAGAGAGAGAGAAGTTGGTAGTAGTTCACTCCAAACCAGACTGACTGTCATACTAACACCATCCACATTTTGTATTATTATATATTTGTTATTTCTACCCTTGTGGTCGTGTTGTTCTTGTCAGACCTTAACCTGGTCTATAACAATATGACTGATTGAGACTACGGCCTTAAGTACTAAATGTATGTAGATATTTGTTGAATTAAACCAAATCTGGTACATCTAAGGCATTAGCATGAATATTTTAAGTACTAGTTTATATAATGCCATAATTTAAACAGATATTCTTGAATTTGAAAATTATATCTGTCAGAATATTTTTTGAGATTATTATTACTTTGATAGCACATACAAATTCAGTATTTTAATTTCTAACTTTTAACAGCATGAGTTTGAAAAAACTGACTTCTTTTACTACTTTTTACTTTTTGGAACCTCACATTTTTATTAAAAAACGAAAACATTTCACACTGACAATTTCTGCTTATTTTTAGACTTTTTTTTTTCAGTAGAGAACATTGTAATTCTTCCAGAATAGCATATATTTTTGTTTTTTTATAATCATTTCACCCCAAGCAAAGCAGTTTTACTGCCATTGGTGTGCAGGGGGTTACATAGAAGGAAAGTGATGAAAAAGAAGAACAAGTTATAGAGGGTGTTAGAGAGTGGGGAAGAGAAGGATGAGAATACTGGTGTGATGAGAGTAGAGTGGACGGAGAAAAGAACATGAGGGAAAGGATGCGAGTCAGAGAGATAAGAGATGGCAATTGACCTTACATTTAAATTCTTGGAGATTGTAGCTGTTGGCGAAGCAAGCATACAGAAGGGAATTCCACAAGCGGGAAGTGCAAGAAAAGCTGATAGAGTAGAAGTTGCGGTTACATTTTATTGGTTTCACTGTAAAAGGGTGAGACCTAGTTGCTAGTCTTGTAGCTTTAGTAAATTCATGCAGAGAGGGCACCAGTGAGCTCAGCTTGTCTGAGCAGAAGTCGTGAAAATATTTGTAGAAGAGACACAGAGAAGCCACATTATGCTGGTGAGAAAGTGACTGCAACTGAGTCAGGATTGATCACATTGCAGATTCTCCTTTGGATTTTGTCAAGAACCCTGAAGTAAATAGCAGGGGCACCCAACCAGATGTGACAGCAGTATTCAATACATGGGTGGATGGTAGCTTTATATATGTGCAGGATGGATTCAGATAGGAAAAACTTCCTGGCCCTACACAGTGAACCAACTTCCTAGCAGCAGATTTAGCTATGGATTCGATGTAGTCATTCCACTTAAGGCCTGCTGAAAGAGTTAGGTCAAGGAGGTACAGTGTTTTGCTTTCAGGGAGATTAGCCTGATCCACGCTAATGGGAGGTAGGTGCAATTGTCTGTGGTGATTAACAGATAGCAGATTCATTTTGGAAGCATTAAAATTCACGAGCCATTTCTTACCCCAGTCCACCACAGATTGGAGGTCCTTTTCAAGCTCAGTAGTAAAATTCGCTTTGTCAGCCTCAGTGGATTTCTGATTGAGGCGAGAGCAAATGGTGGTGTCATCAGCGTAAATGCCTACTTGGGATCTGATTACATTGGGAAGATTGTTGATGAAATCATAAAAAGTGTAGGACCTAGAATAGAGCCTTGAGGGACACCCGCATTCATATGATAGTATCGGAAGGCATGTCTGTTCAATACTCCCTTCATTACGTGATTTGAAAGGAATGACTGGATTAGATCAAACAATCGTCCAGTTATACCATAGCCCCGTATCTTGCGTAGAAGGCCAGCATGCCAGACTCTGGTCTTATCCCAATAAATTTTCTCTAAAAGGAACACTGGTTTATTTGAAGTGCTATATTAATGTTAGTTGTTCATCCTTTTGATGATGCTATTTTGTTTTTCTATTGAACCAAAGTATATGATTTTCACTGTCTGACCTAAGAATTGAGCTCACAACTGCCAGGTAAAGTGTATATACTTAGATAATGCTTATCTATTATACATTTGTCCTGTAACAAGAATAAATACAAGATACTACATAAAATGAATAGCAAAATGAAAACAATCTATCTTTGTGGATGGAATAAAGAGTTCTATTTTAAAATTCTCAGAAAATTAATTAAAATAAGCACCTAAAGAAAGTGTATCAACAAATATATATCCTAATTATACCAGATAACAATATAATTCCACTAATCTTTGTCTAAAATTCTGATAAAAATGATTTTGGGATTTTAGATAAATTTAGTTTTGCAGAACTGACAAGTCAAAATTTATGAGTAACAAAAGCAGTGGCCAAGATTCTTCATTTATGTACCAAATTTTTTCAGGATATGGCCAATTCACAACTTCCTGTCTTTTGCTGTTCCAAGTAACTTTTAACCCCTTACCATTCCTTTGTTTTTTTACCCATTCATACAAACTCAAGTATGCTACTATTTCTGCCCTGCTTATATCATCTGTTTCTTTTTTATTGTAAATATAAGTTTCTTTGTCATCCCTACTTTCCTTAAAATGTCCTTGTTGCTCCCATGTTCTGTTCATTGTATTTTCAGCATTTCTTGGCTGCCACTTCATCACTGAGGAGATTGTCCAATATTTATAGCCATATAGGAGATGAGATATAACATAGCAGTTCAGCACTCTTTCCTTTGTTTCATATTTTCCTATGTCTAAATACTTTGCTTAGTTTCTGGAAGACATCTTTTGATATTCCTGTTCACCTTCATATTTCTCATATTACCAAGAATAGTTAAAAAATCATTGGAAGTATGAGGAAAGAGGTAAGGGGGATTTTTCAACCCAATGCACTACCAAAACCTGATCTAACATCAAAATTTATTTCAGAATCACTTCTTGATTGAACTGAGAACTTTTCAGCACCCTCTTGTATAATTTTAGAATTTAAGGTTAAATTTACTAGTTAAAATGACAACTCATAAATTAAAACCAAAATAAACAAACTGATTTCTCTTAATTTTAATCTCAGTTTTAAAGTTTACTATGCACGAATCAATGTTCTAATATTTGAGTCAGTTAAGTGCTATATGTGATACATGCTTGGGTGATCATGTCTCGAAAGAGACATGACTGACTGGGCAGAAGATTATCCTGCAGTAGGTTGCCATTGCTTTCTGCGGTAGACTGGTTGCCAGCCAAGGCTATAGAACCCAATCTGTCCTGTTATTTAACCCATAACTAGAAGGAATAGACGAATTAATACCTTTCCGAAGGGTATTTGTGCATAAGTGAATGCAAAGAATTCAACTGGAATTTAAACTCGGCTCCCCGATTTCTCATTCCGAGCCGATATCTGCTGCACCACAACACGCAATATTTGAGTAGAAATATGAAATAAAAGAAACAAAAAATAATAAAAAATAAATAAATAAAAGAAACAAATAAACAAAAATGTTATCTATACCTTTAAGCAATGCTTCTTCTTTAACTCCTGCTGGTTGCTCAGGGTCAGGCTGCAGCAATGGAAGAAGTTTACTTCGATAATGCCATGATGAATAGTTGGAAAAATTAGAGCTAATTTTGTCAGTAGTAAAGTCAAATTCATCTTGAATAGAGATATTTGTAGAATTCTTCACAACAAACCTACGATAGTCCCAACAATGAACTGGAAGTAAAACAGAGATGCAAAATGTAATGAGTTTTACAGGGGAGGAGAATCAGTTTAGAAAACATGACCTTTTATTCTAATACAATCAACTTCCTTACATTTTTTTTTAACAAGCAAGATCCATATTCTCTCAAATCTAGGTAAAATATTAAATTAACATCAAAAGTATATCAAACAACTTGGAGATGTGAAGAATTTGTAATGAGTCGGTCAGTCAACTTGACGCCCCCAAAGCGAATACAGGTGGGTAGGCACGGAAATTGTGATTGGTAGCTGGCTTGTCTATGCAATGCATAGTGTTTTGCATAGGTGAAGTACCAAGTTCTGTGAAAAGAGCTGGAATGAGAGGACAGTCAGATTTCTCCAGAAGGCATCGACTGTGCGTGTCGCTACGGCAGTAGAAGAGAGACGGACTTTATTTTTTTTCGTAACACATTTCAACACAAGTTATTTCAGCAAACTTCAGACGCTGACACACATTTTCTGCATTCAGCAGCAATGGCAATAGCAAGGAGGTCTTTCGACATGTGGTTGATTCTTGAGTTTGAAGGGGCTGCGTCAGATGAATCAATTATAGAATGACTTGAGCAAGTAGAGATGATCAGCAAGCTAGCAGATGAAGAAAGGATCGAGCGCATTCCCCCATTGAGGTTGACAGGTGGGGCTCTCGTGTATCGGCAACTCAACAAAGAGCAGAGAGCTGATATTGAGGAAATTAAGCGCGCCATCACCAGTGCATTAGCCATAGATGTGTTCGTGGCATTTGAACAGTTTACAACGCAGCGACTTTGCAATGGAGAGACAGTTGATGAATTCCTGGCAGCACTCGAAAGATTGGCTCACCAGGTTGGAGAAAGACCACCTGAAATATGGATAGCCTGTGTGTTTGTTGCAGGATTGCTACAGCATGTCAGGCAGCAGCTTCGGGCATCAGTGCGAATGGACATGACATTAGATCAACTTTGTGCAAGAGCTCAAGCCATCCTGGTTGAGGAACATAGACCTGTAAACCAAATTGTCACAGCGGCCCAGGAGCCACGTGTAGATGCAGTGGAGGTGAATGCTGGCCAGAATGAGAGAAACTTGGTATACTGTCCATGTGCCAACCCTAACTGAATAATGGCTAGACCCAGGGACATGCAACGAGGACAGACAACTGGGTACGATGATTGTGCCGAAAGTCACAGTGCTTCAGATGCCAAAGGATGGGTCACTTTGCAATGGAGTGCCCAGGAAACAACTCAGGGGAAAAGATATCAGTGCCAGTCTCCTCCCCAGGCGCCACCTGTGATTAAACTACCTGCTGATGGACAAAGATGCACTGCCCTAGTAGACACCGGGTGTTCAAAGACATTAATGAGCAAGTCAGCGGCGTGTTGTTCGTGGTGCTAAAAATCGACAACATACGTCCAGTAACCATGGAGGTATTAATTGTACACCAAACCTTGTTAGGGCTTGACCTCCTGCTAGGAGTCAACGTGATTGCGATACTGGGAGGTATCCACTGAAAAATAAAATAGCAGAGTACCAGGTTCCTGAGCATGTTAGGAGCGAATACAAAAATGAATTGCAGCTTTGGATAGTGAACGGCTGGTTTGTGCCGTACCCCAAGGAGGAACTAGAGCCGCCTCGAGGACTGATTCCTTTGATGGCAATAGTGTAAGAGAATGAAGGGAAGTGAGACCGGTCATGGACTACAGAGAACTTAATACCTTTGTAGACGCATATATGGCCAATGTGGATGTTTGTGCCCAGAAATTGCATGAATGGCGACAGCAAGGGAGCAAAGTTGCCATCCTCGATTTAAGAAGGGTCTACCTTCAAGTCCACCGATCACTCTGGCCCTTTCAGACTGTCATGATAAAAAGACAGAGATATTGCTTCACTTGATTGGGATTTGGTCTTAATGTGGGCCCAAAATCATGTTAGCGATTATGAATGTGGATGAGGAAATTCGAAGGGCAATGTCATCCTACATTGACTATGTCTACGTCAATGTAAGCGGGGCCTCTTCAAGGAGGGTTAAGAAACATCTAAAACGCTTTGGCTTGGTGTGCAAGGCCCCAGAGCCACTCCAGGATGGAGTGAATGTACTTGGACTACATGTCAGTGGTGATGGAAAAAAACTTTGCTGGAGGCGAGGCAGTGACGTCCCGGAAGTCCCGCCAGTGATCACTCATCAGAGCACCTTCTCCATGTGTGGGAAACTGGTAGGCTATTTTCCCGTATGCGGCTGGCTCAGAGTGGCGACAGCAGCCATAAAGTGCCGTGTGACTTCTGTTACATCAGGATGGGACAATGAGGTACATGATGCATGATAACTGAAACTATGGAGAGAGTGATGCATGACGATCCCATGCAAGGTGACTGGTGCATTAAGGGGAACGAGCTCCCTGTTTGGGTGGATGCCAGCTTGCTGGTCATGGGTGTCACCCTTGAGGATAACGGGTCCATTATAGAAGACACCTGCTGGCTATGACCAGAAAATAATGCATGGTACATAAACCTTGCTGAACTAAACGCTACTCTGAAGGGGGTTAACCTGGCACTCCAATAGCAAGCAACAGTACTACACATCGTCACAGACTCAGCATGCACCCAGCGTTGTATATCAGATGCATTAACCACTAAGACATCAAACGAGATGCTGATATGAAGGTGGCTCGCCATGCTAACTGAAACTATCAAAGAGTACAACCTGTCCGTGGATGTAGCGTTGGTTAAATCAGCAGTCAACAGAGCAGATGTATTGACATACATTCTGAAAGAGTCTGAACCTCTGCAGCTGCTGTGTACTGCTTCTGCACTCAGTATAAAGCTAGAGTGGATCATAAGCATACCTGAACAGTGTGGGCATCCTGGGATTAAATGGTCAACCCAGCAGTTAAAAAGGCAGACATCAGGATGGTAGTGCAAAGGTGCAAGGTATGCCAATTCTCGCACTTCCCGACTGTGGAATTCCCTTCCACATGATTGCTTCCCCGACAGCTACAATCTCCAGGAGTTCAAATGTAAGGTCAATAGACACCTCCTAACACACTAACTCGCTCCCATTCTTTCAAACACTCTTCCCATCTACCCAACCCTCATCCTCAGTATCCTTATCCATCTATCACCTTCCTTCTGACAATTCCTATATCTAACCACTCCTTCTCTTTACCTTCCCCTATGTAGCCCCATGCGCAATAGTGGCAATGGAATGCCTTGCTTGGGGTGACATGATAAAAAAAAAAAAAAATCAACCCAGTATCAGTGCAATGGCAAAAAAGAAACTTGAGTACTACCTATGTCTGGAACAGGTTGGTGATAGACATTAGGCATGTTGGTAGCCAGCTCTATTTGACTGTTATTGACTGTGGTCCTTCCTGCTTTGCAATTTGGCGACTGCTGCATCATCATGACACTGCCAGCATAATACGCCAATTGGAGTTCATTCTTTACGACAGGAGTCCACCTGCCGAAATATTAACAGACAATGGTGCAGCATTTTCTTCAGAGCAATTCTCGCAGTTCCTGAGAAAGTGAGGTGTGTGGCTTCGATTCTGGTGTGCTTACGTGTCGGCGGGAAACAGCATAGTAGAGAGGAGCCATAAGTCTATAAAAGTGATTGCAGCCAGGAATCAATGTTCGATCCCACAGGCAGTGTACTGGTATAATGCGACGCTGAAAGATGGTGTTTTGCCGACAACAGCATCAGCTAACATGGTGCACACCTATCACTTTGGCTCTTTGCGACGCACAAGCAAAATACAGAATTGGCAATGTAGTGTGGATTAAGACCCTGTACAGCATGTGTACGAACAAGCTGGGAATGGGGCATATTACCAAGATTATCAGCCTGCAGTCAGTACGGGCTGATGGTGTGCCTCGTCATGTTAAAGACTTGCAGCCAGTTGTAGGGTCAAATCTGTCATCAGATGATGAAAGTGACTGAAGATAGTGCATGGTGTGCAATCACAACAACAGGGTACAAAATGAATCTGGAAATCTGCCACCCCGAAGCAAGCAAGTTCGCGCCTGTCTGGTCATCCTGATATGTTATGTCAAGCATGCAAGTTGTGTATATGCAGATGCAGTCGCCAGGCCGACGCAACCTTCTCTCTCGAATTGAGGAGCATTGTGATCGGGGGTGGGGGCATGTAATGAGTCGGTCAGACAACTTGACACCCCCGAAGGGAGTACAGATGGGTAGGCACGGAAATTGTGATTGGTAGCTGGCTTGTCTATGCAATGCATGGTGTTTTGCATAGGTGAAGTACCAAGTTCTGTGAAAAGAGCTGGAATGAGAGGACAGTCAGATTTTTCCAGAAGGCATTGACTGTGTATGTCGCTACAGCAGTAAGAGAGAGACGGACTTTATTTTTTTTCATAACACATTTCAACACAGAATTACAATTATTATGATGAGCCATAATTATTTGAGCTGCTGTAAATTGATGAGAGTCAAGTCTACATTTACATCTAAATAAATCAGAGATAAAAGTGAAGTAATACAATATTGTTATTTTTCTTGATAATCTGGTAAAAGCTGTAATATCCATATAAAATAAATATTTAACAATGATCTTATTGTGGCTTCATGTTCTATTAAAGCCAATCTGAAATTTTGAACATGGTTTGAAATTTAAGAAATAATACTTACAATTCCTCTCATCATATTCTAAGAATTTGTTGCATAAGAACAACTCTTGTTTCCAATCTGCTTGTGGAATGTTATTCATGACAAAAGTACGGTGATCCCAGGTGCCATAGGATTTTGGATTCACCCGAAGGCATGACTCAATAAAGTGCAACTCTTCTTCATAAAGTTTTTGAAGTTCTTCTGTGGGTCTGGAAAAAAAAAAAAGGAAATGAAAAACATCCAATGTTCTCACAACATTTAAACTTAATATGATTCAGTCATTTGCAGGTATCACAATTTATTTGTAAGCACAAAACCAAAAGTTAATGTTAAGTTTTAAGAAAATTAAAAATGATAAAATTCAATAACAATAAGGTAACGGTAAATTATGTCATATCTTTTCAAATTTAATTTACATCCAGTTAAAAACATAACAGCAAAAACTTTCTTAGACCAAATTTGATTTACAAAAGCATAACGATTCATGAAAGTTACAGTTTAATCTATTATTTCAGACAGAACCTTTGCAGCACAAAATAATTCATTAATTTTCAGAGAGTCAGCATATGAAATGAAATCAGACAAGTGGATATTATCTAAAAATCCTATTATAATTGTGCTTATCCCTCTCTTAATTCACATGACCATTACCCCCTGCCAATACCTCATAAATAATGGACTATTCTAATTGTGTGGAAAAAGGGGAAAGACGATACTTGGTTTCAGTGAGAAAATGAAAGCAAGAAAGGAAGAAAGAAGGAAGGAAAGATAGAATTGGAGAGAGAAAGAGAATCAGATTAAGCTGATAAGAACAGATACTGCACATTGATCATAGCCAAAAGGCTGAGAAGCAATTGTATTTTCATGCCACCCCACGCTGACAGGATGTGGCATAAGGCCAGTTTAATATGTGGAGCCCAAGCACATGCACTCAGGCCAGGTCCAAAAATAGTCCAATTCTTGCAACCATCAGCTGTTTCCCAAGACCAGGTACATCTAAATAATATTTTCAGTTTGTGCAGATACAACAGAGATGAACCGTAATTTATCCACCTGAGGACGTATATAACATTTTGATCCCAACCAAAAATAATATATAGAATACATTATTTTGTAGCACAAGGACAAAGGAAGCTGTTCTACACTGTCTATATTATACCTAACTAATCTGACTTGCAACCCATCCCTAACAATTTCCTCAATCACTATAAGAACACATTCTTTACTACTTCAATCCAACATATACCATAATACTACATATTCTCTGGGGTCCTACTAAAACACCCACCCATGATGTACAAATACATATGTACGTATTTTTTAGCAATGATGGCCACTATAAAAGCCCCATTTTTCAGAAGCACAGTATTGAACAATGGAAACTGAATAATGCAATCCTAAAAAATCCAGTCACCATAAATAAAATAACATTGCTGAATTACTTTTACAGTTATCATGAACAGAAAAGTTTGTAAGATTGAGATTTGTTTAGCTATTAAAGTCACTAAAGACTAGACATGTTACTATTAATGTTATAATTAGTGGCCACACATATTTAAATAGACAACCTTGTTTTGTTCTTTTTAAACAGTGAGATTAATATCTATCAGTTAAAAATACAGGAGCCCCATTCCATATGAAGTAGAACCTACTCAGCTGTTATGATATTGCTACATGTATCTATGCGGCTCAGAATCAGCAAGCAATATTTAATTCAGTCTCAACTTTTTAATATACACTATGCATCTAAACACATTTAGTGAGTGTCTTTCCTTCAATGTCAAACTAGTCTCCAAAACTTTAATCATGGACTCTGAACTGTATTTTTATCAAAGACCAAAAAGAATTAAAAAAAAAAAAAAAAAAAAAAGAACAATCACTGAATTTTGGTCAATGATTTAATGACTGCCTGTTTTATCCTATGCATCTATTATACTCATCCTTTATAGAACACAAATTTTGCATTCATCTTTACAAGCACAACTTTTTTCATGTTATAATTGATGCTGAGCTTATTACATTGAATATTTACTTTTATTTGTTACTATTAAAGTCATTATGTTGTTTTTTACTTTATCTCACATACCAAGCTGAGAAAATGCATGTCAGCATAGAAGAAGAAAACAATAAAATGACATGCATCTTCACACATTTGATAAGATTCATAAATCTTCCACTACATTAATCATGGTCTCTTGATCATACATTTTAATAATAACTCATATATTACAAGGCCAAGCACTGAGTAACATTCAAATTCACCAGTTAGAGAGCTCAGTCTGCCATGTTATTTAACCTATAGTGAAAGTAACAATGAGATGGATCCAAATAGATTGAAGAATTCTGTCATAAAGACCAAATAAAGAAAATTTACAGTTATGATCTTTTGATCTAGTGTCTCCAAATGTCATTATTCAGAATTACAAAAGGTTTTCTTATTTTCTCTCTTACTGAAATATATGTTACATTGTGTCCTGAGAGAGAGAGAGAGAGAGAGAGAGGTGAATTTTAACAAAAAATGCATAAATAAAAACTAAATATAATTTTGGTGTCATGGGGGTGGAGTGGATGGAGAAAAGAGCTTGAGAGAAAGGATGTGAGTTATTGAGATAGGAGATGTCTATTGACTTTACATTTAAATTTTTGGAGATTGTAGCTGTCAGGGAAGCAAGTATATGGAAAGAAATTCCACAGGCGGAAGTGCAAGAAAAGCTGTTAGAGTAGAAATTGCGGTTACATTTTATCAGCTTCACTGTAAAAGGGTGGGACCTAATTGCTAGTCTAGTAGCTCATGTAAATTCATACATAGGGGGCACCAGTGAGCTAAGTTCATCTGAGTAGAAGGTGTGAAAGTATTTGTAGAAGAGGCACAGGGAAGCCACGTCACGCCATGAGAAAGTGACTGCAGCCGAGCTGCTAAGTCGGGCTCGATCACGTTGCAGATTCTTCGTTGGATTTTGTCAAGAACCCCGAAGTAAATAGCAGGGGCACCCAACCAGATGTGACAGCAGTATTCAATACATGGGTGGATGGTAGCTTTATATATGTGCAGGATGGATTCAGATAGGAAAAACTTCCTGGCCCTACACAGTGAACCGACTTCCTAGCAGCAGATTTAGCTATGTCTTCAATGTAGTCATTCCACTTGAGGCCTGCTGAGAGAGTTAGGTCAAGGAGATACAGTGTTTTGCTTTCAGGGAGACTAGCCTGATCCAAGCTAATGGGGAGTAGGAGCAATTGTCTGTGATGGTTAATAGATAGCAGCTTCATTTTGGAAGCATTAAAATTTACGAACCATTTCTTAGCCCAGTCTACCACAGATTGGAAGTCCTTCTCAAGCTCGGCAGCGAGGTTTGCTTTGTCAACCTCAGCAGATTTTTGATCGAGGTGAGAGTAAATGTTGGTGTTGTCAGTGTATAGGCCTACTTGGGATCTTATTACATTGGGGAAATTGTTAATGTAGATCAAGAAAAGCGTAGAACCTAAAATAGAGCCTTGAGGGACACCCGCGTTTGTATGGTAGTATTGGGAGGCATGTCCATTCAATACTAGCTTCATTGTACGATTTGAGAGGAATGACTGGATTAGGTCAAACAATTGTCCAGTTATACCATAGCTCCGCAGCTTGCATAGAAGGCCAGCATGCCAGACTCCGTCAAACGCTTCAAAATATCCAAGGCAACAGTTTGAGCTTCACCATTCTTGTTGAGAGCCTGGTATATATACTCAGTAATGGTCGTTAGTATATCAGCAGTAGACCTGGTGAAGCGGAAACCATACTGTTTGTCCAAGAAGAGTCTGTGGGTTGTGAGATGCTGAACCACCTCAGTGTTGATAATAGCTTTGAACACTTTGCCAAAGATCAGTAGGAGGCTAATAGGGTGGTAATTAGTGGGGTCCTTTATTTATTCATTTTTTTTTAATAGGAGTAGATAGGTTTGCCTATTGTCTGGTTCACAATTTCATCTGGTCTTTTGAACAGAAACAGAGGTTTATCCTTTGTTTCTAGTTTCTACTAAAGTCTTGTCATTCCTTTTTATCTCCAGTAGTCTTTTGCATTTTAATAGCATTATTATCCTGCTTGGAGTGAATTGATTAAAGAAAAAAGAAGATTACTGCCATTCTATGACTTCAATTTTCATGCAAACACCTAGATAACTATGTGGCCATTTCTCAATCTTCAATTGCTATTCCATGCTAAATCAACAAGAGTCTGACCATCACTGACACAGATTTTGTTTTTTCAAATTCAGTACATTTATAGAGCTTCATGAGAGAAATGGAATGGTACCTATTTTACATCTCTAGGTCAAAGGGTTCAGGACATATGACACTTTGGCCTTTGCCAAAAGGTTGAATTTTGGAAAATAGCCACAAAATTTGAAGATCAATATCTCAGTTGTTTTTTTCATCTACAAAACTAAATTATATACCATATTAAAGTACTTGGATAGATCTAAAAGGTAATCTATTTTTTTGTTTAAAGATCAAATAAGATAATTTGATCATGACCATAACCTTTAATTTCAGAAAAAGTGTACATTTAATTTTTTAAAAAATGTGTCTGCTTTATGGCAAAATTTTGTGGTGGACGTTTGACTGTGGCCTGAATTACAAGAGTAATATTGAATTAGGCTAAATTCAAAATGTAAGATTTGGGTATTTGCGTGTGTGTGTGTGTGTGTGTGTGTGTGTGAGAGAGAGAGAGAGATGATTTATATACATCATCTATGTTCATAATCTTCCAGTATCATACTATTGCCTTTAATTTGATTTCTAAACCATTATAGAGATAGCAGGAAATATAAGACCAGCAATATAATCAAATTATGAACTCATTAACAATATACAAGAAATCAGATAATATATTACCTTGATTCTTTTAAAGAAAAGAAAATATCTTTTCTGAAATTCCATAGTGTGTAGAAATCTGGGTTGGCCAAAAGGACTTCTACACTTAACTTGAGTCCTTCTTCATCCAAAATTTGATTGTTACGCTTAAAATAAAAATTGAAAAGAGATAAAATATCATAAATACATCATAATGAAGTTAAAACATTTTAAAAACTCATCTGGCACATTCTTAATTAGTATCAAACATTAGAAAATGTAATAAAATGTCTCCTAGCAGCAATTCTTCTGTTTTTGACACAGTAAGAAGGAATGAAGATAGAAGAAATTGATAATTATGAGAATATTTTATCACTATACACATAACAAATTTTATTACACAAGTATATTGGTATTAATCAACCACTATAGTTGAAATTTTCAGGATATATTTATCGTATAAGTATAATGTATGAATTTTAGCATATAATACCTGTTTTATTAGAAATAATTTATTTGGTGGTGTAGGATTATTCTGAAATTCAAGCATTGTTAATTTGTTGGAATTAAATATATATCCTCTCTATTATAATAAAGGCTGTTGTGTATTTATTTGTATGTGTGTGTATATATATATATATATATATATATATATATAGATATCACCCTCCTGTCATGATCATAGAGAGAGAGAAACAATAGCAAAGTAGTATTGGTTCAGTTCATTCTCTTTACTGCCAGTTCTGAATGCTCTTGCCACGTATTTGCTCTTTAACAGTGCCTTATTTTATAATTATGTCATCGAGTAGTGAAGAATATATATATCCTCTTTATTATAATAAAGACCATTATATATATATATATAAAACAATAAATTTCAAATCACCTTACACGGGAAATAGTCTATTTCAACAGGCAAGAATGTAGTTGTCTGTCATGTTGACCCCATGATGCAGATTGAGCTTGTGTTGAAAGTGGAAATTTTGGTTATACCAAGGGCAAGAGATAAGGCTCAGGAGAGGGCAGAAGATTTTTGTCTTAAAGATTAAAAAAAAAAAAAAAAAAAAAATTAAAAAAAAATTTAATTTTGTCTTTAAGACAAAAATCTTCTGCATTAGAAGAATCAAGGAGGAGTGAAAAAAATGGAAGTATAATAGAGTTAAATCTATATTATGGAAGTTTAGATTTGTTTTATGCTGGCATTTAAACATTCATTCCTCTGATTCAATAGTAAGTTTATCGTATTTTATTATACAAATTTTTTCTCCTAAACATAAGTTACACCAACTTTTAAGTACACAAGATAAACCTATCTCTAACAATTTTTTTTATATATCGTCTTCCCTTTAAGACAAAAACCTACCTCTACAATCAAATACATTGAGCTCTTTTTGTGGATCATTTTTATATTTTATAATTTTTAATATTATATTACTAGGATCTACTTGCATTATTTATCAAGGAAAGTTTTCTTACAATGGATTGTTTGCTGTTACTATCACACACTCTCTTCTCTCATGATCAGTGAGAAATGAGGTGTAATAATCCTCTAAAATATTTTGGCGTCATTTTTGACAGCAGGGGTACACTCATAATAGTATAGTTATTGATACTAATTTTTTTACATACGTAAACATTTTTTATTGGACGATCTAACCTCAAAAGAGAAATGAAATATTGTAAAGTTATTGATTAATGTTGGAAATTGTGATAAAAGTTGAAGTGAGATCATAGAACACTTAGAAAAAAGAAATTAAAAACATTGCCAAAATAAAAACAAGAAAAAGATAGGCTTTAAGAATGTTACAAAAAAAGAACTGAAGAAAAATTAAAATGGCAATAAGCAAGAAAAGTGATGAGTAAAAAAACTGAAAGCTGTTCTGAATGTAAACAAAGAGAAAAGATACAGAATAACAAGAACATTGACTAAAGTCATGAAAGACACAAAACTTCCACATTTAAATACATATCACAAAGAGAAACACAAAAGTTAAAAGAAAGACGAACAGTAGTTTTTTTTTTTTAGTAATGAATGTAGTGCTATATTTGATGGGCCTGATGGCTAAGCTATGGATGTATGTTGTGGTTATCGGCTCAGAATGAGAAATCAGAGAGCTGAGTTGGAATTCTTGTTGAATTTGTTGCACTCACTTATGCACATATACTCTTGGGAAGGATTTTAATCCATCTCTTCTCCCTCGAGCTATGGGTTAAATAGTAAAACAGATTGGGTTCTTTAGTCTTGGCTGGCAGCCAGTTTACCTCACCCAAAGAATAAAGGGATTTGCATATGGTCAACATCTCTATCTTTAAAAAAGACAAGTTATAGAAGCATTTATGACCCCCTTTTTGTTGGTGAGGGATTATCAATGGTTTAGGTTCCACTGGGAGTGATAGTTTAGGTTTAGGATGACTAAGTTATAGATTGAGTTCTTCGAAAAAAAAAATTAATAGTAAATGGGTAGTAAAATGATATGAACCAAAGTTGATGTTATCAAGATAAGGGCAGAAAATATTTGTAAGATTTTTGATATGACATTGAATATTATATTAGCACAGGTTACAACAAAAAAGTTTTAACCAAAAGACAATGTTGTGTGGTACCCTCACAAAATTTGCATAAATTATTTGTTACATTTTTGTGGAAATTTACAAAATCATTGAAGGAAAAATTACTACTTATTTATCGTAAGGCAATTTATCAATCGCATTGTTTTATCTCTTGTGAATTCCGTGCTTTCTTAGGCTCCAGCCAGCTTCCCAAGCTTCTCTCAAACTCGTAACCTGATTGGCTGATTTATTTAAAAAAATATCATTTTTTCACAATACACAATTCTCCCGACACCACATTTTGAGCCTCCCATGTGATTGTGGAATAAATACAGTGAATTTTTACTTCTCAATCAGTGAGTATCAATTTGCTAATATAACTCACGTCACTCTGAATCTCCCTTATCTTTTTACCCAGCAACATATGGAAATCACTTATTAAAATACAACTTTGACAAACATTTCTTTTTACCCATCTGTTGACCATTAAACTTTGTGTTTGATTATTTATGGCAATCAGAAAAATAAGAATTCACTCACTCACTCTTATTTGCCAAGCTATATTCTTTGACAAACTTTTTGTCATTTCATTTATTGAAATATTCACAGAACCTTTCAATCCTGATTTCTGTCATTTAGATTCTTGAACATTTGCACAAGAATCTTTTATTAATTAATATTCTGCATTATACATCTAAGCAATCCATTTCACATTTCAGCAGAACATTTCAAATATTGTTTAAGTGAGACAACTATTTTTGTTCATTACATTTTTTACTTGGTCTCACATTGTGAATTTTTCAAAGGAACATTTTAATTCTCTCAAACATTGCTTACAACATTGATTCAATCTTCTTCCACTTTTGATTTGGATATTTACTGAAAATATACATTATTATTATTATAACAATTTGTTTGGTTCTTTCAATTGAATTTAATCTTAAATATAAAAATATGTGTGCGGATTTACACACACACACAGTATTTAGGCTTGTGACTCAACAATAGCTCCTTCACATTCTGCAAAGCTGCCACTTTACAAAAAAAAATAAAAAATAAAAAAATAAAAAAAAATAAAAATAAAAAAGATTTAAATCATTCCAGTTATTAATATAATAGAAAACTCATAATCCATCATTAAAAAACAAACACATGTAGTTAATTGTTGTTTTCAATGTTTGTCCTGGAATCTAAAAATTGGAAGGCTTTTAAATGCAAAACTTATAGCACTACAGCTTATACAATATATACACTTCTATTTGTATTATTATAACTACAAATTAAGCAACAATTATGAACAAAGAAGAAACCTATGAGAAACGACTAAAACAGCAATAATCAAATTTAAAAATTAATTATCTCCCTAAAAATTTAATTTTAAGATTGAAAATAAATATGCATAATTACCTGTATAGTTGAAGCTAAAATGTGTTTTTGTTCCTTTTCAAGAAATCTTACAAAGAAACAGATACATAATTTCATTTTAACATATTTCTAAATTTATTCTTAACTGCCATTCTAAACAATCAACAAACAATACCAATGATCATTATAGCAAAAACTGAACTAATTAATCAATTGCATTCAACTAATAAGACTTTTCACTAAATTCATAAATGCATTGAATAATAAAAATATATTAAATTGTACAAAAGAAAATTAAATCTGAATACTATACCTCCAGCTGTAGAAACTGTACTAGAAAGCAATAAAGGAAATTTTTTGGTATTGAATTAATTATGGTAAGGGAATGACAGCAATAAAACTTCAAGCAAAAAACTTAATCTACTGAACTAAATTAATCACTGCATCAACAACTTATAAAATTGAAACAATGTGTGGGTGTGTGTTAATTTGGATTATTTAGTTAAATTCAATATTGATTTTTTAAAAATCATTTCAACCCAAGTAAGGTGACAAAAGCCACTAAAATGCAAGGAGTTGATGAGAGCAAAAGAAACAAAGAGGACGATAAATGAACAGGATCTGAGGAAACATAACATGCTATTTTATACTGTCTAAACCATAAGAAACTCATTAACAGCTCAAGCTTGGTTCACACAACTGAACTCTAACATATATCGGTAACATATTTTATCCGATTCACAGTCCACTCAAGATATGCAATCTGTAAGAGAAATAATACTTTTTTCTTTTTTATTACCTTCTAAAAAAAAAAACAAGACCTTCCTATTTTCTTAGTTTATATACATGAAGGCTGTTAAATGAACTGGCTGAACATTGTAGTAATGCATCAACAACCAACATGAGAAATTCAATTTTCTAAAATCTTGGAATATGATGTTATATAGTAGTGAAATGAAAATTTATAATGCAAATCTTAGACAAAAATAAGCAGAAAAGTTGCTTAAAGACAAAATAGCAATAAAGACAGTTTGAAATTCTGCAGCAAAATGAAATCAGTTTTTAGGTGCTATGAAAAAAAACCAATCTGAAAACAAATGACTTTTAAAAGCTGAGATTTTTTCAAGCCTAATAACTCTACATTCATAAGATAACTGCTTTTGAAAATTTTACAAGTTGATCTAGTTCAACATTTATAAGTCAGATATGATTTTAAGACCACTATTGTTTTTTCCATATTCTTCCAGCAATCTAAAAATATAAAAAATCATTTTTCTTATTTTCTTGCTTATGGTTTTATCACGCTAGATAATCACAAATCAAGGTTTAATTCTTTATCACTTACTTTTTCAAATATTTTTTCCAAGGCAGCATTATATGCTTGAAGTTTTTTCTCTTTCTCTTTCTTCTTGGCCTCAGCTTGTTCAGCCACAGTTCGAACTTTAACTCGACCATGCTATGAAACAAAGAGGATTATAGAATCATGTTCATCATATGAAATAAAAATGATATACTTGATGTTTCTTTCAGAAGTTGCTAAAACATTTAACAAATATCTAGTTGGAATTGCTGAAATTTTAAATCAATGTTGTATTTCTCTTATTTCTTTCAACCAATGTCTCATGCAGAAACCTTTTGGAAGATTCAATTTTATGAATAATAAGGCTAAAAGTAAAATTGAACCAAATGATAAAAGCCATTTTTTTTTCTAATAAACATTATCAAATAAATATAACTTTGGTGGACCGAGAACTGGTTAAATCTAACCAGAACCAAGTGAAGAAGCTAACAAGGGTACCATGAAAATGACTCGATGCAAGAGGCAGAACATTTGAAACTTTTCTGTGCAACATCAGTGAGTAAATGTAGCTTGGACAAGATAAGGTCAACACACTGTCAAAGTGAGCATCCTGGATTTAAAAGAACCTTATACTTCGTTAGGCGAATTGATCCCATGGTGTCCAAGGCAGCAGTTGGGGCCATAGTCAGAAAATGCAGAAAGCGTCAGTCCACTTGTATGATGGCCTAGAGGAAAGTTAAATGTCGTCAATATATGAATTTGAGTTTGAATGGATATTTACTCATCACGGTGGTATACAATACATGATACTGATTGATTGTGGACCCACTTGATTCATGAATATGCTTTTTCTTTTTTTTACTCTATCCAACGGTCGAAAAAACGCCATTCATGAGCATATTTTAATTTTTTTTTTTTTTTTGCTTTTTTTGTGTGTTTTTGGTTTGCATGTAACTGTTGGACAGTGTGGTGTATTTCTAGCCGTTTTACATGTAGTTGGGATTTTTGACATTGGACCTACAATTTGGGATTTTGACATTTCTTTCTGGCCCCTGGATCTTCAAGTTTGGACTTACGATCATTTGTTTCTTGTTTTTTGAACTTGTGCTACCACATCAATTTTCTAACAGGTTCTTCCATTGGCCTTCCCTTTAATCAATAAAAAAAAATGAAGAGATGTTAAAAGAAAAAAAGTGAACTGTTTCTAAAAATTTGAATTTTACCATTGTACCAAGTGTTGCGTTGTGGTACAGTGGATATTGGCTTGAAACAAGAAGCTGGCGAGCTGAGTTCGAATTCCAGTTGAATCCATTGTATTCACTTACGCGCAAATACCCTTGGGAAAGGTATTAATCCGTCTCTTCCTTCCAGTTATGGGTTAAATAGCAGAACAGATTGGGTTCTATAGCCTTGGTTGGCAACCAGTCTACCGCAGAAAGCAATGGCAACCTACTGCGGGATAATCTTCTGCCCAGTCAGTCATGCCTCGAGAGAGACATGATCGCCCAAGCGTGTATCACGTATGGCACTTAACTGACTGACTGACCAAGTGTTGGATTCATTTTCGTTTAGAAATTCCAAAAACATTTGAAGCAAGAATATTTTGATTGGGGAGAGGGGAGAGGTATTTATTGTTTTCTTGTGATTTCATAGTTTCTAAATAAATTCATATTTTGATGCTATGTGTGTATCCAATCCATAATAGTCATATGTTGTAAATTTTCGATAAAAAAAAAAAAAAAACTAAAGAAAGGGATAAATTTCCAACAACAAAAAAAGAAAAAGAAAGGGAAACATTGATATTAAATTAAAAACGAAAATATTTTTATTCCTTCTTTTGATTAAATCATTGAAATGTTTAAAAATCAACAGTTGACGTCGGAATTACAACAGACTGCACGATAAAAATATAATTTTCAGGTGAACTTATACTTCTTCATTCGATTCAAGAATGTTCAATAAATTAAAAAAAAACTTTGACAGGTTTAAAACAAAAACGCATATCTTTAATTTTTTTAAACAAAAAATACAGTCTATTATTTTAATTATTTAAATTTCAGTGAAAAAAAACTAAACCCAGAAAAAGTGAAATTTCATTTTTTCTGAGTTTATTTTTTTTTTCGGTATCACTTGCACTTCATGATACGATAATTATTTTACTATTATTGATTTTATTATCATTTTTTATAGTGAAAAAAAAAGCGATTGGAAAACAAAACTCGTAAATAGCTTCGACCATAATAAACAATTTTTTAAAGTTTTTTTTTCATAATGTTTTTTAGCATACCAACAAAATACTGATCAAATTATTGCTTTTACTTAGCTTCATAAATTCTGAATAAATATACTTTTTAGTGGAAAACCATCTTTTTTTCAAATTAATAAAGTAATTGTTGGATGTCATAAAAAAATCATTGCGTTTTCTCATTTCGTACTGTCTTTCGTTTTATTTCTCGTAAAACTTTAGGATACAATTATTATTCGTTTGTTTGTTTTTTAACTTGAATTATTAATATTCGCTTTATAAATTTTTTAAGTCTTGTTGGTCACAAATATTGATGTCTCAATTTTATTTATAGAAACTTAGTGCTCAGAACACGAGGAAAGTAATAACGGACGTAATTCACTAAAATTGATTCGGGTACTAAAAGAATAGGTCTAAAGTGTTACTGTTTTGTGTATTACAAATACAGTTCGTTATGAGGAAAATATTTTTAAACTTAAAAACTAGTCGTTAAAACAAGTGAAGCTATAGTTTCAATCAAATTATACTCGGCTCATTTTATGCAAAGTATCTTTAATTCAAATATTCAATTGTACAGTTATTATTTTCAGATTCGATTAAACTTTAATCGTAATCGAATCTGATTTCTGAAATGAGTTAGTTCATTGCTTTTTGTTGCTCTGACTCCTTAGAATCCATAAACCTGGGTTGATTTTCATGATTTGCAGGAATGAGCAGCATCAATCACTTAACCAACTAGCCAATGATTTTAAACTGAAGTTACAAAACAATTTTGTGATTAAAACTCGTTACTTGTCCTTAAATGAAATAAATGTAAGATTTTTTTTGTTTTACTCAAAATTGTATCTTTCTCGGATAAAATCCGAAATAAAAGAGTTATTGCCCTTCAGCTTAAATAATTTTTCATTTTTTTACATTCGGTTCAATTAAGTGTACACAACAGAAAAGAATAAAGTTCTATTAGGATTTTTTTTGTAATAGGAACACATTCCCGAAGCTCTTCTTTTATTTTTTCGTTTATGCAGGAGCCTTCACAACAGTTAAATAAATAAATAAAAATTATTTATTTATCTAAGGGTTAGGGTTAGAAATGATTGTAAAATCAATTATTAGCAATTTTTAATTTAACTTAAATCATGAATGATGCGATGTTTTTGCGAGCCCATTAATAAAATTCTGAAAATAACAGTGTGGTACTAGTTACTTCTTTTTTTTTTTGTACGTACTTATTCTTTTCTTTTCAATTGATTAAAAAAAACTAAAAGAACAAATCTGCACCGAAAAATTGCGGATTATCTAATTTTTAGTTTATGGGTGTAACAAAATGGAGAGAATAGAAACATAATTAAAAATGACAAGTTAATTTGCTGTTAGTTTTAAAAGGAAGTAATCAAGACAGACTTACCATTTTGCGTGATTCTTTATCAAAAATCAAGCTTCGTGGCTGGTTTGATTTTTTTTGCTCACCTTTCAGAGAAGAGTTCCATTCTTGGCAAAGCGGGCATGGATGATCATGAGGCAACCTTCGAAGAATTACTATGCAAACATCGAAAAGAGAAGAAAGATCTCCAAGGTTTTATTATTACATTTTCTTCTATATTTAATATTAATAGCGATTACACATTTTATCCGCCGGAACAGATTTTCATCTCTTTTTTTTTTTTTTAAGCTCAATCACTTTTAAAAAAAAATTAATTTACCGATTTCTCCTCTGTCACGAAAAAAAAGTAAAGTCAGTTTTTTTTTTGTTTTACGCACACGTGTTGCAATTATTGGTGACTATAACTGTTTATTGCTTTCTTTATCAGCTATTAAATTTTGCTTTTTATGGGAAAAAATTGTTAAAACAAATTATGTTAGGTTTCTAACTATATACTATTTTTCCGTTTTCTTTTATTTCTGATGCATAGCCTAACTCCTCATGAAATCCAAAGGAAAGGTGGTAGTTCTGCTCCTATTTTTTTATTATCCTTTGAAAAAGTTCACATAAATATTGAATTATTATATTTGTAGGTACCACCAAAATATGTTGTTTCTTTTTCCAAAATTAAAACAAAATATCGCTACCCACTGTTTTAAAAACATTTTTTGCCAAAAAAATAGGGAATTTCAATTATCTGATTCAAACGAAATTTTCAGGACTTTTATTTTTAGTCATTCATTCATGAATGATGAATTGTATTACCAAATTAATTGAATAATGAATTAAAAGATTTTATTTTAAAAACTTTGTGCATGTATTTTTGGGGTTTGTGTGTTTGTGGATGGGGGAGTCTGTTTCACACACACTTTTTTTTCGATATCTCGCCTGTACTTTAATCTGGTGAATGTTCATCAAATATATATATATTTTTTATTTATATAAAAAAGTCCCTGAAGATGTTATTTCAGTAAAAATTAAAAACATGTTTGCAATATCAAGTGTAAGATATACGGTTAATTCGTTTCGAAAAGTAATTCAATAAAACTCAAGAAGTAAATTTTTAACACTTCTCCCTTTTTTTTTTTTTTTTGCTGCTTGCATACGTTATTTTCTTTCAGGTTGGAGGGGGGGAAATTAATACAGGAAATTTCAGGGTTTTTTTGTTTTTTTTTTTCGCGGTGAACAACATTGATTTGGCAAGGTTTTCATTTTTAGTAAAAAAAAAACATGTAGGCTTGCAAGCTCCTTTTCTTCTCAGATCACTGATCAATTTCAAAGGTAAGGTTTTCATTGGTCCAAAGAAAATATAGGTTTGCAAATACCTTAATTTTTTTTTTTACCTTCGTCCTGTGAATTTGAAGGAAGTTATTATTTTGCACTCGCTACATAAATTTCAGGAATTCACAAATTATTGAATTATGGTAGAAATTGTTTTTTCTTACATCTGTTAACCCTCAACTTATTTAATTTTTATGAAAATTTTGAAGAATTAAATTTTGTAGTGCTTTAATGTTTAAGTTTATATTTGTAACAAATTTGTGAAGAGCAGAACTTCTTGAAGAATCACTTCATTTTTTTGTAAAAATCCCCAGTTGCCAAAAATCTGCTTTGAATTGAAAAATAAAAAAATTCAGTGAAACTAGAATTTTATTTAAATAGCAAAGCTTTTAACTGATGAATGACATAGTATGTCATTCATATAATTTTAACTTAATAACAATATTACCTACTTCTGCAAAGACATCATCTTAAAAGATTTAAAACTTTATAAATTTAAAATATATATATATATATATATTTTAAATTTATAATGTTTTAAATCTTTTAAAATGATGTCTTTGCAGAAGTAGGTAATATCGTTATTAAGTTAAAATTATTTCAGTTAAGTGCCATACGTGATACATGCTTGGGCGATCAGGTTTCGAAAGAGACATGACTGACTGGGCAGATTATCCCGCAGTAGGTTGCCATTCATTACTTTCTATGGTAGAACCCAATCTGTCCTATTGTTTAACCCATAACTAGAGGGAAGAGATGGATTAAATACCTTTCCTCGGGGTATTTGTGTGTCAGTGGATGCAAGGAATTCAACTGGAATTCACTCGACTCCCCGATTTGTCATTCCAAGTTGATATCAACAACGCATAATCATAAATGGAAAAACTAATTACAATATCTCCCCCAACATTTTTTTAAATTTGTATGTGGATAAATGTGCCAGTTTTTGTAAATCTGTATATGATATAAGAAAATAAGAGCGATAACTAAAGTACATTTAAATTTAAAGTCAAAATATTTAAAAATTTTAAATATTTTGACTTTAAATTAAAATGCAATGGAAACATTAGAGAATATTTTTCTAAATTTTTCCAGATTACTGGGTAGTTGAAAATTATTTTAAAGTGTTCATGTTATACTCCTCAAAAGTAATTTTTAGATGTAGAAAAAAATAAAATAAAATTCTGTTTTCAGTCAAGCTGTCAGCACTTAAACAGCAATCACTGTTTCAAAAAATAAATTTCTGCAATATTTTAAATTTAAAGTAATAGTTGTTTTAAATCAGCTGATATTTCTCAGTTTCAGAAAAGTTTGTTTTATTTTTGAAAGATTTTTTTAATAAAGAGAATTACTTCTCTTTACCTTCCCCTATGTAGCCCCATGCGCAATAGTGGCAGTGGAATGCCTTGCTTGGGGTGAGATGATTTAAAAAAAAAAAAAAATGTGATGGTGGATGACTTTAAAATTGGTGCCAAAATCAGCTATTTTAGCAATTTCAAAACAAAAACGCCTTCCAGTCAATTTAAATTAGTTTTGAAATGCAGAATAAGTATTTTGCTCATTGGAAATATTAAATTTAGTCTATTAGCTTGAAATTAAAAACTAAAATAAAAGCTTTAAAAACGATTTTTCATTTTAAACCTTAGGTATTGCGATTCTATAGAGGTACCTATATGAAAGTGAATTTATACATTTTTTTTTTTTTTTGTTGTTGTTCTTGAGAATTGACAAAAATAACACTATTTGTTTATTTACACTATTAAAGTGGAATAGTGTGCAAAACATAGGCTAATTGCCTAGTCATTCAAATTTTATAAAATGGTAAATAAGGATTTTCTTATTCATAAGCTTCACATATTTTAATAATTTTGTAAATGTTTATAAATTTATTAATAAAAAGTTGTTTGCACATTTCTTTATAAATTGGTAAATGATAAATGTATTATGTTTAAGAATGCTGTAAATATAAATTGTTCTTGACAATAAAAAATCTAATAAATAAATTGTATTTAATATTTTTATTGTAAATTCTCAAGAGCAATAAACAATGTATAAATTCACTTTCATCATATGTTTAGGTTTTATTACAATTCTAATCATTACTTTTTAAAAAACAAACATTGCCGAGGAGAGGTAGATAAAATAATAGTGGTGCCAAGGGAAAAAAAAAATTCTTTTCATACTCCATTTCTTGTAGGTCCAAAGACCCAAGATTACCAGTAAACTTTTACAGTTTATAGAATAGTCTTTATATACATGAAGAAAACAAAATTAAATGGGGTATAATCTTTTAAAAATAAGTTTTAGCAATATAACAAAAAACTGAACATTGATTTAAATAGTTTTCAATTAGCACAAGCTTTATGTTGATAAAATCATATTGTAGTTAGTATATTAATGCTTAAGATAATAAATTTTATTGAATAAGATGCTGCTGTTATAGTAAATTGTAACTACATAATATTGATCTTTGTGGAGATATATGAGTACATCTATAAAAAGAATTTCAGCATTCTTTACTGATGCATAATTATAAGTAATATTTGATTTTTGTACCCCCCCCCCCTTTTCTATGCAGATTACATAAAAAAAAACATTATTTTAGTCTAACTTTGTACTGCAATATATATATATATATATATATACACACACACACACAAGGTAACCAAAAAGTTCTGTCTGTATTTTTTTTTTTTTTTTTTTTATATGAAATTGAAAACTATACGAAATGCGTGTAGCAGTTGTTTTCAAATTCGGACAGCCGGAAGTAGGAACATCAGACGTTATAAAAAACATGCACACCGTGCTAGGCCATCAATTATAGCTGGACAGCTGTGAGAAGGATGGAAGTGTCTAGAGATCTCGTTCGGGGCTGTTTGCTTTACAACTTCAAAGTGGGCTTATCAGCAGCTGCATCAGTTTTGGGGATAATGCTGTGGATGAACGTACTGCAAGGCGCTTGTTTTGAAAATTCTAGTCGGGAGATTTGTCTCTCTATGATGAGCCTCGCAGTGGACGACCACAGGTCTTGATTGACGGAGTCCTGAAGGCAGCCATTGAAGAGGACAGTAGTCTAACATGTGGTGAACTTGCAAGACATTTCAACGTTTCCGATAAAACAGACTTTACCTGCACTGCCTAGGTAAGACGTACAAGCTGAGCAAGTGGGTTATGCAAATGCTGTTGGAGGTCCACAAGGGACAATAAGTGGCAGCCTGCGTGTTGCTGCTTTCTTGCCACCTTTCTGCATCATTATTCAATCAAGTGCTTACTAGTGATGAAAAGTAGGTTCTGTACGTAACTCCCAAGCGTTCCAGACATTGGTTGTCTCCTCAAGATTTTGTCCTTCACACTGCAAGACCGCCTATGCCCCCATGCAAGATTATGCTTTGTGTCTGGTGGACAAGTCGTCAAGTGGTTCATTATGAACTGCTACCAACGGGCCAAACAGTCACTGGAGACCTATACTTGTGTGCAACAGGCATTGCGCCAGAAGGAGCCAGCACTGGTGAATAGCAAAGGTGTGCTTTTCCTCCATGATAACGCCAGTCTGCATGTTGCGCAAGTGGTCAGGGATACCATACAGCAACTTGGGTGGGAGACTTTGTGCCATCCACCTTATTCACCTGATCTTGCGCCATCCGATTACAACCTCTTCTACTCCCTGGATAATCATTTCCGTGGGAAATCCTTCACCAATGAAGCAGACTTGCGCAAAGCCCTCACGGATCATGGACTTCTTTGCATCACCCCCACTCCCCACCCTGAGTTCTACTGCAAGGGCATTGAACAGCCGGAGATACATTGACACAAGGTGCTGGATGCCGATGGTGATTACTTCGAAGACTAAATATAAGTTACACATACTGTGAAGAGTTTTCTTTTTTCCCTTTAAAAATGGACAGAACTTTTTTGGTTACCTGTGTGTGTGTGTGTGTATATATATATATATGCATATTTTCTCCTTGTATGAGTTTCTTAAGATTCAACTTTATCTATTACAGCTGAGATCCAGAAAATTAAACATAGTGTTCCTAAGGGTGACAAAAAGCGGAAGAAAGAGGCAACAGAACAAGTTGCTAAACTGGAAAAAGAACTCGGTGAGAAACATAAAAAGGAATTAGCAGAGTTTAATGAGTCCATTTCACAAGAAAAACCAAACAATGAGTTACAAACAAAAATGGAAAACTTAAGCACAAATGATGCAGAGTCAACAGAAGTGAAGAAATCCTCAAAAGCTCAAAGAAGAAGGGTATGTAAAAAACTTTATTTTTTCTGCTGCAGTTTCTCTGGGATGGGATTTTGGCAAAAGTGTACACTTGTTTGATATGAAAAGTAGAATACCATCAATGTTGGAAGAAAAATGACGTTTAGAACAAAACTGTATCAAAAATTCAATTTGTTTTACTTGTAGACAAATCTATTTGACCACTGCTGACATTTTCAGGCTGTGGATATTTTGACATTTAAATACTGCCACTATCCTTGTCTTGAAGGATCAATATGCTTTCTACTCCACTATAAACAGCTGTTGAATTTTTTGTTATTGTAGATGCTGTAATAGCAACAAGGATAAATTTGGAATATATTTGTAAATTCATTTTGCCAAAACATCCAAAGTTAATCATCTCAGGTAATTGAAGTCCAGATCTCTTTTTGCCATAACCATTTCTTTTTTTTAAATGTTTTATTTGATTGAATAATTGTGCTTTTCTTTTAATGTATGAACTTTAATTTTCCCAAATAAATAACATTTTAGATTTTTATATTTAGTAACATAGGGAAAATAATTCTTATGCTATTTAACTGTCCTTTAAAGTTATTTTTATACAAACGTTATTGATAACATTTGTATTTGAAATATAGCTAATGCAAGTGTTTTTAGATTACTCACTGTGGCAAAATGGTTAACAAGTTAGTCTTGGACAATTGCTACTGTAGTGAATTCAATCCATTCATAACCTTGTATTAAGCTAATCTTAGTAAATATCAATAATTCCATGGTTTTCAGTAATGTTTCATTTTAGATACTTTTATAAATTAGATCTTCCAAGAGAAAATAAGTCGTCATAAAATTTCTTTAGCAAAATGAATTTACTCTGATTGACAGTACAACAATTAGTAGTGAAACAAAAATATCCAGGAACTGCAAGGAATATGGTATAGAAGATGAGATAGAAAGATGTAAACAACTTCTGTTCATACTTGGAATTTATATATACTGTAGATCACATAACAAATTGTGTGCCTGTATACACAAAATTATCCAATTCAATCTCGTCTTTGTGCATTCAATATCATTAATACAGCATTTTGGCTAGTCCGTTTTCAACCCTCATCAGGTGTACAATCAGTAAGAATAGAGAAAGGAAAAAAATTGGCAAAGAAAAATTGGTATGTTAATAACTTTTAAGTTATAGACAAAATATAATTTGTCTTTTTTTTTTTTTCTAATTTTTGATACAGGAGAAAAAAGTGGCACAGGAACGAGAACGGCAACATCGCATTAAGGAACAAGAAATTAAGAATTTAGATGGAGTGCGTCATATTGAAACTGAAAAACTAAAGAGTATCTTGAAAAAACTTGGCTTAACATTTCACCAGGTAAGAATAAGAATGTTTTATTGTACACCATTGTGCAAATTAATTGAAACAAAATGAATGTCGTCTTCCTAGGATCTTTCACATTTTTCCTGATCATGTATGAGGTGTCTCTTGGTGTTGTTTTTTTCTTCCGACCATATTTTCCTTTACGTTTTGAACTGATGGATCCACTTGTTTCCTCACCTTGATGATGCAACTAACAGTTAAAAGGCTAACACCAACAATATCTGTGATCTCTCTCTAAGGCTTGCCAGTGTGTTCATGCAGTGTTACAATTTTTGTATGCTTCCTTGGAGTAATATCCATTGCAGACAATGGATGTAAGACAACTAATCAGCAGTTGAAATAGTATTGTCTACATGTGATAAAAATCTGATGCAATCACGAATGAAGCAGTATTTTTCAATGCCAAACAAATTTCATTATATACCCTGAAAATTCTGTTACTCTACATCACTGCAGATGACCTAATCTGAGGAATATATAGAAATCAATTACACCCTGTCACTCCAGTGGGTCTAAAACTGATTATATGGTGAAAGAAAGGAAATGAAAGCAGTTTTTCAATTAAATTGCACAAGGGTGTAGTTGTTGGCTTCAAAAAAAAATTGAACTAGAAATATTTAATCTTTCCTTTCATTTTAACATTTACACTGAAAATTATCACTGTTCAAAATGGCTCATTTTAAAACTATTATTATTTTCAGATTGCTTCAGATGGAAATTGGTAAGTTTCATTACTTTTTTTTTTTTTCTTTTTCTTTTTTCATATTTTTTTCCTAAATTCATAATTTTAAATTCAGACCTCTTCTGAATGAATTTGCATCACAAATATATGGTAATTCAGTCAACACCATTTTGTGATGCTTCCTAATTACTGGAATGGATTTGTTTGGAATCTGTCTACCCAGGTTTTTGTTTTTATCTGAGGTAGAATTCCAAACATTTAACAATTATACATTTTTTAAATAAAACATAAAAAGGTTATTTGCAGATGGAAAAGTAAAAGCAGAATATCATTTGAAATAACATTTATATATTTTTTTCCAGAAATATACAATAACAGTAAAATGACCTTGAAGTGAAGTTTGTTTTATAAAGTAATTAAATGTGAAATATGTGGACAGACTTACTTAATGATGGTCAGCCTAATGTATTCATGAGTGCGTAGACAAGGTGGCAAATGTGTGCATATGTAGATCAAACAGACATCCAAAATTGTTTAGAATCTTGAAGCGGTATGCTTCTATTTTTTATTTCCATAAGGGAGATCTAAAATTTAATTTCACATAGAGGTGTGATCTTTTAGAATACAAGATTTTGGTTAGTTAGAAAACAATTTCACACTGGCATGTGAAAATCATTTTGACTTTGTAAGAGTGAAGGGAATTATTGTTATTTTTTTAAATATTCCAAAAATAACACACGGTAGGTCTACAACTACATCCATACATATTTTGGTAGTATTTCCCCAAGTAAATATTATGTATAAAATAAATTTCCTGACAGGATTTTATTGGTTGAAAAATAGAATTTAATTCCTATAAGATTAATAAAACTCTTAATCAGTAATGCAAAATACTTTTGACTATCAATTAAAAAGTAAATAAACAATAACTATCATATTTAATAAAAATTAGTGATAGTTTTGACACAAATATTTTACTTAAAAATTAGAATTATTTATTTTTAAAGTTATTAATTTTTGTAAAATTCCTAAGTCAAGGTTTGGCAACCTTGGTTTAATGGTGATATATATTATTAATACTATGTTAGTCTCCTCAGATTTCCAAAAATGGATTGTCCCCTGGCGTCTGCCTCCTATGACAATTGTACCACACCGCATGTTGCACACCCTCACTAACTCAGAAGAGTAGTGGGTGAGAGCAGAAGAAACAAGACACACTATGTGACTAACGCAGGATTAAATATTGCTTGAATCTCATTTTGTTCACTTTCAGTTTATACAACGCAGTGTGTCATCAATTATCTCAGCGTAATATCAAGGTAAGTACATATCTTCTTTGGTTTCTATACTTATGAGCTATTTTAACATTATGAACTGGCAGAAGAGTGCTTCATAAATGTGGTCCTGTGTCACTTGTGTTAGGTTAAATGTATCAATAACCTTCAGAGATAAGTTTCACAAAGAAGTTTTGTGTTGATATTAGGATTATACTATATTATATAAATTATAAAAACAATCTGAAAAAGACTGATTTCTTTTTGAATTACTATATATACTTGAGTATAGCGCAACATTTTATGATCAGTTTTTTTATGCAAAAATTAAAGGTTCACACTATACGCAGATAATTTAAAAATCATGCATTCTTAGTGACAACAGTACTGTACACAGATAAATCTTTTCTGAAGAAGTTAAAAATTCAGCTTAGACACAAGTATATAAGGTATTTGTAAGCTGCAGATATATTTCTAAAGATCTAATTCCATGATCAAATGAGTTTAGTTTTGTAATTAGAGCTTGTTTCTTAATCTCTAGCAGATATAAAAACATTTGTGACTTTGATGTTTTTCTGTAATTATGAAGACCTTCCTTCCTGAAATATCCCCTGTAAATGCTCAACAATTTCTTGCTTGTGTCAGAAGAAAAAGCATTCTTACTTGGAGCAAGACTGAGTAATAGTGGTACTCCAAGATCTCTCCAGATGTTGCAAAGCCTCCTACAAAATTTAGGAAAATCTTGGTCTATCATTGTATTTGCAACTTTTTGAGCCACCTTGACACTTATGGTGAAGCTGGAAATGAGCTGACAAGAAAATTAAGATTTATGAGGGAACTAGACCATGATTTGTAAGAGATGCTATAGAAAATCCACCAAAAGATATTTGAAAAATTGCACAAAAATAAACCATTTGCAACATTTTGGTCAATAACTCATTTGTAGTACTAGTGTGAGCTTTGCTGAAACTGTTTGTGTAAATCCTAAAATGAAGCCAAATGCCAGCATGCAGGAATAATCTTAATTTTCAAAGCGTAACCTGATCTGAAGAATGAGATCTGTATTCTTACAGCTTTTTTATATGTTCTATGACAAGAAACATCAAAAAGGATTTGCTTGTAGGGTTGTTAGTGGTGCAGAAATTATGATCCAGGGAAGGGTTAGTTGTTGTGAGTAACACTTGAGTTATTGTTAATAAAAATTCAATAATACTCTAGTATAAAGAGATACTAGAACACCGTTTGATTCAAAAGCTGTCAATAGAAAAGTTGCCATTCTGCAAGGACAAATATTTCCTACCTCAGTGATCACTTTTTAATTGTCATGAAATGGGTTGCCTTGTGTCCAGACTTCAATCCTATAAAAAATGTTTGGGTAATGAAGGCAAACATTGTCAACACCTAATATTTCACTCTTGATGAGTGGAAACAGGCTACATGAATGCATGGGAGAATGTTCCTCAATTTATTCTCTTAAAATTATGTACTTTGACAGACACACCATTCATGTTGTGGAAAGAAAAGGTGTGTTGTAAATGATGAACATTTGCAAAGTAATGGTTTGTTTATAAAAATAATATTGAATTTTGTATTGTTTTCATAATTACCGGTTATATTTTTTATGAAAAATCATTTATAAAATGAAGAATAACAAAATTTACAAATATTCTGAAAATACTTAAGATAGTTTGTAAATATTTTATAAAAAACCTGGATTCACTTGAAAATTTTAAAAAATTCACCATTTTTATAATTTCTAGAAGTTTAGGAAAATGCATTTGTAAAGCTTGACAGGGTTCAGTTTAATTTTATATAAACTAGAAAAGGCATAAAAATTAAAGCATTGATTAATGTTATATTTAACAGAGGAAATGAACTTACATCTATTTTGACAGTTTAAAGAAATATCTGCTTTTAATTCACTAAGCTTACATGTGGTTATGATGTCAATGACTCAGAAAATGGAATCAGCAGGCCAAGTTCAAATTCTGGCTGAAGATGTTGCATTCACTTTACACTAATGCCATTGACAAAAGGCATGAAAACATCTCTTCTCCTGGAAGACAAACTGGGCTCTTATTTTTAGTAGTTCAACCAATCAAGGAGAGACCAAAGAAAACATTTGGAAATGACTCCACTATTTTTCAAAAAATAGTCATAGTAATATCCAATTTACAGATATTAAAGGAAAATGAAGTTGCAGAGAGCTATGATTGCTTACATACTGAAGGGGCATGGTTTTTAAAAATATAAAAAAGGTTAACTGACAAAATTAACCATGAATCAAATGAGGATTAAGGTTTTCCTTTTTTTTTTTTTTTTTTCTAATTTATGCTTAATTCCAGTTGATGAACATAAAAACAAAATAAGTAAAGAATGATGAATATAAAAAAAAAATAAAACTCCCACAAAAGTTGTAACATTTTATATGATTCTTTATTTTTTCTCCTTAGCCTCGAAAGCATCAATAAAGTTAAATTTGTTTTGATAATGATATAAAAATTAATGCATGCTTTAATGAATATTTGTTTTATTTCCAAATCCTAGGCTACAAATGAAAGCCTTCGTTCTGATGCTGCCAATTACATGCTGGCTCATCCTGATGACTTTATGCCCTTTCTGACAAAGCCTGATGGAGATTCACTTTACACTGAAGGTAGCTGCAAACTTTTCTATTTCTTTAGCATAAGAGTGCAAATCATTGTAAGCGTGTGTTAGTATGTTGAAGTAAGATTTAATATTGAAATGGTCAATAGAATGGTTCCAAAAGCAATTTTAGAATCATTGTTGAGGTTTGTAAAAATGAAGTTGAACAGTATGTATGTGAAATGGAGCCGACAAACCAAGTCAGTATTCTCGTTGTGGTAGTTTGCATTCACTATATCCACTAATGCACTTGGGAAAAGCATTAGTCCACTTCCTGGTCAGGTTAAAGATTATATGCTAATACCATGTAACAATCTGTCACATCTTGGAAAAGAAATGGATACTACCAAGGAATCATAATGTCATCAAGGACTCAGTATTGTACTTGGAGTCTGTAGCAGAGATGGTGAATCACTGACATGCAGGTCATGAACTGAACCTTCATCAACTTTTTAGTGACCCATGAAGAATCAGTGAAATGATATTATAAAAAATAGTTCAGCCAATCAAAATTAATGATTTTGAGTATTGTTTGTGCCTTGTATTTAAACACACATGCTCAGCTAATTTTATAACTATTTGTACATCTGTGTAGAAAGGATTTGTTTCTCTTTGTATCTTATCAGTGATACTGATAATTTAAACTTTGTGACCATTCTGAATTCACTTGTGATAGTTCCTTTGTAGTTACTTCAAACTCTAACATACATCAAATTTCTTATTAAAAAAATATTGGTAATTATATAAATGACTCATTTACATTAATGAAAAACTTTAAAGTACCAAAAATGACCTGGGAACTATAAAGGTTCAACATCTCTGGTTTATATAATATTTTATATTTTTGAACAGCATGTTGCTGGGAGGCATTAGACACAAAATTATTAAATCTACTTTAAGTTAGGTGTGTTTAACTGCTCAGTCACCATAGCAAAGCAAAAGTCAATTACCCTTTCTAAGAAATGCACATTTCTTGTTGGGACTTTTTGAAGCCTCTATCCACTAAGTTTATTTTTGTAACTGAAATTAAATAAGTAAATTTTAAGCAATTAACAGTTGTTTTTTTTTGTTTTTTTTTAATCAGACATTTCTTATCACTATAAACATAATATTTAGTGGGTACACATTTTTAAGTAGACATTTTATTTTTATTAGTTTTTAAAAAATTTTAACAGCAAAATTTATCAGCCAAGCAATTGTAAATATATTTTGTTTTGATTGTCTGACATTTACTTATAGAGCTTAAGATAGATCAATTTATAAAAATAAATATAAAAAAAGATCATCAGTTAATGAGGAATGATTTATTTTGAGGGACAAAATAAATATATTTGCTTCATTTAATTTTTATTTTACTTTTTTTTTAATTCATCAGTGCTTTTTCACTGTTGCTATGAAACTCATTTTAATTAATAATTGATTAATTTAGAAAGTTAATAAATGAAAATGATCATTATTTTCAGAAAACCAGTTTACAAGTCCAAATTAAATTTTCGTAGAAATTGAATTAGAAACAATGAAAAAAAAATGTAACAAGTTGCTCCTTTAAAGAATATTTTGTCAGATTTGATATAAATAAAACAATATGATGAATAGCCATAGTCAATTTAGCTTCTCTATGTGAATGCTAAAATGTTTTTGAACAAATTAAGTTTTGTATTTGAACTAAACATTCAAAATAATAAAATGAATAATATTAGTAACATTGATGAAAAATTCCCATTTTTGATATTGCTTGAGTATTTTACAATTTTCTTTTATTTTTAAGTGAAAGTTTAAGCTCTATATAAAATCTGTGCACATTTTGTTTTTTTAATAACTGCTTGTTAATAATTATATGTAAATAATTTTATATTTAAGAATAAGTATCTCATTAAAAAATTAGAGGTTTGATTCATTTTCTATGGCTTATCAACCCTGTTCAACTTATTTAAGGCCAGAAAATTTTTAGATTGTAATTTTTTTTTTTTTTTTTTTTTTTTTTAAGATAATAATGATTTAGTGATACAAGTTTTACTAATTAACCCATATCTGGGAGGAGAAAGGGTAGATTCATATCTTTCCCAAGAGTATCTGTGTGTAAGTAAATGTAATGAACCCAATGGGAATTGGAACACATTAAAAATTCTGAGCAATTATCCATTACATCAGCTGCACATTCAAGCTTGCAACACCTGGTATTACCAAGTGGTTACCCTTCTAGGTACTAACTAGGCTAAACTTTACTTAAATTCAATGATTGTACTGGAACTGGTGTTTCAACATATGACAGTAATCCTTAGATGTTTTATTTGTCCATTTCTTACGTTTTTTTTTGTTTTTTTTTCACCTCAAGACGTGTACGTTTTTTGGGAAATGTATTTGCGTAAAACATATTTTCATATTTGTAATGTATTTTCAAATCTTCAAGATTAATTATTTAGCTTAAAAATCTGTTTTAAAGATTTTTGTTTTCTCTTTTTATTTTGAATGAAAGAATAAGTATTTGTAAATATTTATTCTCTAATACATGAGTGAAATTTTTAGTGAATTGAATTTATAGAACTTTATTTTCTAATAGTATTTTGTCCTGACCATTGTTGTATTAATAATACAAATCTCATGCATTAATGTCTGTAATCCTAACCACAGTTTATTTTTAACTATTTTATTGATACATTCATAAGTATTTGTATTCCAAGCAAAACAAATTATTTACCAATCAGTACTTATTTTTGTGCATGTGCATATTAAATTTAAACAAGAACCATATGTCAGTATGGAATGATTATTATAAGGAAAATTTATTTCTAGTCAGCAACCATTTTTATAGTTTTCTTTTTTTCTGTTGACTTGGGATTCTAAAGCCTATTATTTATTTTCATTACTTACAGAAGAGTACAAGAAATATTGTCAGGATATTGCTTCCACAACTACTTGGGGTGGTCAGATGGAAGTAAGTTAATTATCTCCTTTGAATCCAAACTCGTCTTTTACAATTTTGCCAAGTTTGTTTGTTTTTTGTTTTTTTTTTGTCATTGTATTTTACTTATTTCCTTTTCTTATGAAAATGGTGATAGCCATTCCAAAGATTTTGTATAATTCCTCCTTAAAATGAAACGATTTTTTTATTTATAATTTAGTATTTATATTGATTTCATGTTTGTTTTAATTTGTATGTAATTTAAAGTTTTGATTTAGTATTTTTTATAGACATAAAAGATTTGTTGAACATACATAATAATAATAAAATCAATTCTACCATATCCATTTCAGATTACAGCTTTATCTCATGCTTTGAAGCTTCCAGTCAAAGTAATTCAAGCTGAAGGAGCTATCTTACAAGTTGGAGAATGCTATAACCAATCTCCTATTGTCTTAATGTAAGTTTACATTTTTTTTTTTTTTTTTTTTTCCCCCAAATTAAAATAAAAGCATTTAAAAGATTGTCAGGATGTCTATTGGATTATATAAGCTATTGTGTTTTATGGAAATTCTATTGTGTATATTTTTCAATTATGTATATTACACAGTAATTTTAATTATACACAAAAAAAGAGAGGTAATTATTTAAAGGTAGTTTATTGAAATATGAACTTATGTCAACTTGGTGGACAAATATCTTTATCTTTAACAATTTCACAAATAAGATTGCTTCCTGTCTTTTCTGATTGTAATCTACTTTGCACATTATGAATGCCACCTGCTCAAAACAGTTACAATGAAAATATAGAAAAAGCACAGAGAAGCCATGTTATGGCAGTGGGAGACTGACTGATGCTTACTGATATTATAAAATTTGGTGTCATGTAGGAAAGAAAATAAAACTAATTATTTATTACTGATTGTTAAATTTATTTGTGACAACTTAAAGACTAGGTACCTCCCCAGATTTGTGATACCTAAAGTTCAAAATAAATTTTTATTTTTAATCATATCACCCTGAGCAATACGGTAATGCCACTGATGCGCAGGGGACTATGTAAGAGTGAAAAGATTGGAAAAGAGGAAGCTGGAAACCACATCCTAAACAGGGAACAAGGGATGAGCCTCTTCACCTCTTCAATAGACGTGGGTGGAATGGCATTTTTTTTAGCCACCTGTAATAGTGCAATTCTCTTTATTAAAATTTTTCAAAAAATAAAATATACTTTTTCAAAACTTCATTTGAGGAAAATTAGCTGATTTAAAGTGTAATTAATCTGATTTGAAACAAATATTATTTAAGTAAAAAAATTTTAACATGTCATTAGCTGTTTCTTTAATCTGTTGATGTGTTGACAGTTTGATGACAATTTTATGTTTTATGGAGATGGGTGGGTTGGTGGGGGTCTTTGTCCATAATAAATAATTGAATGTAATGTGAGTCTTTTTATATGAGTTTTACGTCATCAGTAATCTTTAAAATTTATAAAAAATATTATCTGTAACCTAATGTTTTATTGAATTTAGATATTTTGGCTTTAAATTTACTATAGTTATCACTCTTATTTTCTGAATGTTGTGTATGAACACCTGCATCTACAGAAACCAGTATGTTCATACATGTAAAAATTCAAAATTCTCTTAAAAATATTGATGTTTGATGATTCGTACTAAGCTTTTCCATTTATTATTAGTAAATATAGTTTTTACTTAATAAGATCATCTAAAAGGGTGAAATTAATACAGAATTTTAAGATTTAAAACTTAATAAATTGTTCTAATTAAAATTTTAAAAAAAAATATGAAAAAAATTGTAAAAATTCATTATTCTTTGAAAAAGATTTTTTTCTTAAGACAATAGTTTCTTTAATATATTTTATTTATAAAAACAGTTTAAAGCTTTTTGAAGTAAATAATGTCATAGTTTTATTGCATTTTTTTATTTTATAATTCAGAGCAGATTTTTCAGTAAATGGTGTTTTTGTTTTACAAAAAATATTGATGATTTAAATTCTCCAAGTTGTCATGCTTTTAAAAAACTAATATAAAGGGGTGAAAATTTAATTTCTATAAAATAAGTTAAGCAAAGTGGGGAGTAACAGATATAACAAAAATAGAGCTTTACCAAGATTTTCTTAAAAAAAAATTTAAAAAAATTTAGTCATTTGTGAATAAGCCCTAAAAATGTTATTAAAATCAAACAATTATTTGATTTTTGCAAAAATTTCCAAATCAGTGTGTTGCCTCACTGCAAAAAATGTGGTAAAATTTCCTTTTGTAATCTTTGCCACCATGCCACATCCCTGCTGGTGCAAGAAAAAAAAATTTTAACCAAAATTTCGAATTTACTAGAAAGGATTAGAGAAATTTAATAAACTAATCAAAAATACTTTGGTCTTTCCTTGTCATAACAAACATTTTAACATTAATACTTTATTTTCATCAATTTTTTTTTTTTTTTTTTTTTTTTTTTTACATCAAGCTATGCTCTTTTTTTCAGAAAATTAGAAGTATCTATTAAAGAGTTAATCTAATTGAATAGGATCTACCTTAGTAGTTAGGTAATGTGTTGGGTAAACCCTGGAAGTTTACCCCAGTTTATTTTCATTATGTTAATTAATCCTCTTGCTTTAACTTCTTTTAAAGTCACTTTTGTTTGTATACAACACAATCACTACATGTTATTCAATTCATAAAATTTGGTGTTTGCCAAAAAATGTCTTTTATAATCAGAAATATTGGGATAGGTTACATAGTGGCAGACTTAATCATGGTCCATTTAATAACATAAAATGCTAATATGATATATGTTTGCTGATAAATCATGAAATCATGTGTTAATATTAAATACAGCTGGATGTGTTCTGGTTTATTTAATGCTGTGATTATAACTATAGTCTTGTAAGTGAATTTTCTTAACATCTCAAAATGAAATGTTTACATTAACCAGCAAAATTTCTTTGTTTCCTTTTTATGTTGTAGATATCATCGCCATGAATACGGACTTGGAGAGCACTATAATTCAGTGAAAGAAGCTGTAGTAGACAATGAAGAGGATATCTTCTGAAAAACATTCAGTAGATAGAAAATGTCTTTGCTTTGCTTGAAATAAGGTCTGCATTATACGGAATTACCTGGAAAAAGTTTAAAAATATAGATGATGCAATAAAGACTTCCTGTCTTAAATAGCATCATATTTTAACTTTCCAGTATAGCAGCAATTTCAGTTTCACAAGAAAAATCCCCCTTTCTTCAATGGCCCCAAAATGATGAACAATAATTTAGTTTAAGTATAAAATTGCCCATAGTTAATTAACAAAGAAAATTTGCAAATCATTGAATGTTAATGTATTTTTATGACTTGTATTTTAGTGTTTAATGCTGAATTTTGATCACATTAATGATTGATATGAAAAATTAAGACCCTTCTGACATATTAGCATTTCAAGAGTGTTCCATTTCTCAAAGAAATCATTTCCAGCACATACAAATCTAAAGAAATTATAAAAAGTTTAAAAAAGTTCTTTACAATACCTTGACCTTGATCATATGCATTTATCATGATTTTTAAAATATGCATTTAAATACATTTAGTAAGTCATTTTGTATTTCATCATCTCTCTCAAATTTTTAATGTTACATTATATAAAATCATTAAATTGTAGACTTTGAAGAAATTTTATATCATCCTGAGAAGTTTTTTTAATATTCATCCTTTATTTAACTTGCAAAAATTTGATTTTTTTTTTTTTTTTTTCTTTTGTTGTTGTTTTGTGGTTATGCTTCAGTCCTCATCTTAATCACGTGTTCATCTTAAATTTTTGGCTTGCCATGTATTTTTGTATATATAATGTACATTATTCAATTTCTCTTAGTAGCTTAAAGACTGAAAATTAAAATATTAACCTAGTTTTTGTTAAGAGGCCAGAATTATACACTGGTATAGAATATTACTGTAATTACTGCTTTGAACTCAAGGGAATTAGTTCTTTGTTGAACTAAGTAAATGTATGCATTGATTTATAGAACGGATGGTGAATATTGAACTCACTACCAATGGCTTGTGAAATTAACATTAACCATCACTGAATGGCAGATTTTTCAAATGAAGAAAAGTAAATGTAATTATTTGTGCTACTAGTCTGGAATTTGAATAAGTATTTTTTCCAATTTGAGATTCATTTTCTTTTAAATTTTGCTGAAAGATAGCACAGTTTGAAAAATCAGTGAAATTTTCAAAAATTTTTCAAAAATTATATTATTACTATTCAAGTATTTTATTATCGTCTATATCTTTTTGTCCTAAAACAGTTGTAACCCGAACTCCATCTTTAGTCCTACTCTGTTTTTAACTTTCATTAATGACCTTCCTAATGACACCAGCTCTCAAATTGGTATTTGCACTAATGAGACAACCATTGACTCCTGCCTTGATAGTAAGGCTGAGAATGTCAACATGGCAGCCAGTGTCCAAAATGACCTCAAGTCCATTAACTTGATGGGCAAAAGATGGCTTGATAATTTTAATACTTTCAAAACTAAACTTCTCCATTAATCATCTGATAGATAACTCTCTCCTATCAGCATAGCTGATGGTGACTCGTACCTTCTTGGTTTAACATTATCAGCTTACATGAAGTAGAAAGACTATATTGAACCCATTCCAAGGTCAGCTGCTAAAAATGTCAGTTCACTGTGTTATGCTAGACACTTTTTCTCTCCAGAATCTATCTTAGATATCAATAAGTTTACCATTCATCCATGCTTAGAATATTTCTGCCATATATGGTCTGGTGTCCCTTGAGCTCCTTGATAAAATCCAAAGAATCAGCAATATTATAGTCCTGGTCTGGCAGCTCAGATTTGGTCACTTTCTTACCTCTGTACCTTTTCTATAAATATTTTCATAGTAAGTGTTCAGATCTTTTTGCTATGGTACTTTTGAATTTAAGCACAGTACTAGACTGGTGTCGTCTATGGCTATATCGTGTTGGATACACCAGTTCCTGTCCGATCACCGGAGTTAAGTAACATCAAGCTTGGTCAGTACTTAAATGGGTGACCATTTGGGAATACCAGGTGCTGTAAATGTAAGGACCAAGAATGGTCCGCCAGTCCTCCAGGTTTGGGGGTTGGGTGCAGGGCTAACAACCCTGCCCCGTAAAAAACAGTTTGTTACAGAAACAGCAACAAAAAGTTGCTGCCCTATGCATCATCTGGGTGTGATGGATAAATAATGATGACTAGACTGGTGTCAAGGTCTCATCAATTCACAGTTGAGCTGGCTAGATGTCATCATAAGTTTTATGCAGTTTCTTTTCTTGTATTTCTTGATTGTGGAACTCTCTTCCAGCTTCCATGCTTTCCAACCAACTTTAATCTGCAAAAATTTAAATGCAGTATTAATTGCTATCTATTGCCCTCCTGATTACTCTTTCCTCTTCCCACTCATTATCAATGTTTCTGTTCCTAATTCTTCCACACCCTGTAACCCCTTATGTCTTAGTGGCTTTATTTCCTGGTGTAATGGGGTAATATCGCTTTTTTTTTTTTTTTTTTTTTTTTTTTTTTTTTTTTAATAAAAGAAAAATCACACCATGCTTTTGGCAAAACACTAATCAGCTTGAATCTACTCAACAAAAATGTTTGTCTCTTTCTTCCTCACTCCTTTTTCCTCTGCAAATATAACTACTAATAATGAATATGAATTATGCCTTTGATTAATTCATAATGAATATGAATTATGCCCCTTTGATTTCATCTCCCTGCATTTAAATATATTTTCAATTTTAAAATTTTACTTTTTTATCTCCATGTAGTTTTTGACTCTTGTAATTAAAAAGCAGTAACCTAATTTTATAAGATTTAATTCCCATGAACATTGAGTGAACTTAAATTCAAATCTATTGAACGATCAATTTGTAATATGCACATGATGATTTTATAACTCCTGAAACTCTGAGTTGTATAATCAGTGTAAGAGATATATATATATAATAGCTCTGTTCATACTACATTGAGCATTATTTTATTAACACCTGAATAATATTATACATATGTGTGCCCTCATATGTATACTTATTAATTCGCATAACTATAAATATAGTCATCTGCGGATAGTCCTGTTTTGATGTATCACAGCTCGTCAGCAAGGTTAGACATCCAATTGCTTCTAGCCAGGATTGAAACCAGACTGAATTAACATCAGTCAGTGATTCTACCCCTAAGCTATGGGCGTTTGGTGGAGGAAAGTGGATTTTTGCATGTTATGTACACAATGTAAATACAAGCCTGTAGCCGGGAGTGTTCAAATTCATCACTAAATGCACACTGCATAAACGTGTAAGTAGCTACTGTTTTTAAAGTCTAACATTTCTCCATAATGCTCATTTGTGTGTGCGTGTGTGTGTGTGTGTGTGTGTGTGTGTGTGTATATATATATAAAAGCACACCCCATGCAATACAATAATGCCACTAAGAAGCAAGGAGTTAAAGAGAATGAGAAAACTTTAGAAGAAACCAGAAACAAGGGATAAACCTCTACTACTAATTCAAAAGATCTGGTAGGAGTGGGAATTATAGGTAATTTTTATTTCTTTTGCTTGTCTTTCTGTCTGTTCAGATATATGCTAGATATGTTTAACCTAAATTTCTGGGTTTATATTAAATGAATGCTGACTACAAATTTGACTATCTTTTTGTGTATACATATGTTTACTGTTTTATTGCCAATCAGTTTTGCATTTTACTATTTTATAGCAAACAGGTGTTGTTGCTTCAGAAAATAGGGATTATTTTACCTTTTTTACTTTTTGGTTATTGTTCTCTTTTTTTGCAGTTATCTTTTTCAATGAGGTAACAAAAATAGTTATGTAGATTAATATTTGTTTAATGACAGTTAATTTCAACACACAATACTCTACTTTGAATTGAGGATTAGCCTTTGATCTTTCATCATCACAAATTCCCAAAATCATTTCAACTTACCATTACTTTATTGTGGTGTTTTGTTATTCATTAGTTCAAGTCTTTTTATAATCCATCTATTCTTACCTGAAGTTTTTGTTAGTTGACAAATTGTTTTTCCTGTAAATTGTAAGTAAGAAAACATAAGATCTTGACTGACCTTGAAGCATTTTTTAATAAACTATTTTCATGTCATCTTTAGGGGATGGGCTTTGATTACTGTATATATTCATGTATACACTGATTTCATGTACAACTCTGAATTATTTTGCATGAATTTTAACACCTCCAGAAAAAGTTTCTGTGTATGGTGCAATTGGCCTCTGAAAATGCATGATTTTTTTTTAACCTCTTCAAAAAAACTTCTGTATATAATGCAACCCCTTATTATTATTATTTTTTTTTTTTTTTTTTTTTTTTGTGTAAGAAACTGATCATAAAAACTTACACTATATTCAAATATATACAGTAATTTTAAAATTGTTTTTGTAATTTTTGAATATCAGCAATACTTATTAAACCATCCTCAGTTGAATATTAAGAACAGTTTAAAAATTAAAAATTTTTTTAAATTTTTAAATAATTTAATCTTAATTACCTAACAGCAATATAGTTGACTTATTTTTAATGAATCAGAAGAGAATACTCATAATAAATGAGTCTGTAGAGACTAAGCCTAAATATAGAACATACTTATATTCTTTACTTACTTTTTACTTTATTAGTATTTTGTGAAAGAGTTTTTCTTGGAACATTTTTGTCAATATTCTATATATTTTTGCTAACTTTGATGTATTTGAATTATTTCAAATCTGATTAAAGAAAAACTTGATGCTTCTTTAACTTGTTATCAAGTGCAAAACTAACAAATTTTGGTCAGATATGATCTACATCCATAAACTAATTTATGAAGGATTTCAAAAAGCATAAAATGTATCCTTTGGCATTTATAATCATTCTGTGACTATACTTAAGCATAGGTTGAATTTATTACAAATGTTTTTCTTTTCTATGTAGGTGTATCACTCTAGCTTAATGATGAAAAAAAAATTCATTTATTTTACACAAACACTTTACAGCATAATCTTATCAATGAACTTAAACACTTCAGACCACAATTTTGTTAATAACTACAAGCTATTGAATTACTGATTCATCTTTGTATATTTTTATTTATATTTGTTTTCCTATTGAAGATAAAAATGTTAAGTTTATTTCCATTAGGAAAAATATTTAGATACTGAGATTTAGAGAATTTTTAATTTGGCGGTGCAAGAATGATCGATAATTTATAAACCTTTTGAGTTGATTTAAAATAAGAAATATACAACATTGCTATATAAGATTTACTAAAAATAAAATTAAAATTGTATTGTCTTTATTTACATTCTAACTACTGTTTTCATCTTTGTGGTCATCACATTTCAGCTGTTGTACTCTTAGGTTTTCATAAGGTGTATATTGATCTGGGTAACTGATAGGGTATTCTGAACACTTGTAGAATGGAAAGCATAACATCTGAAACGATTTGATGACCACAATCCGAATGTAAATAACATAAATATTGATAACTCCACATTCCAAAAATTTCTGGAGCCTTATGGCCACTTCATGTTGAAACACTAGTTCTTCTATGATTAACAAAGTTAAGCAATGTCAGGCCTGGTCAGTACCTCGATGGGTAACCACTTAGGAATACCAGGTGCTATAAACCTGGATGCGTAATTGGTGTAAGGAATAATGGTTCAGAATTTTTACTTGGAGAGCAAAGTTCTAATTACTGTTGGGTTCATTATATTCATTTATGTGCAAATATTCTTGGAAAAGATATGAATCCACTTCTTCCTCCAGAAGACTTGTATCACTTAACCATTATCTAAAAAAAAAATTCTTATGATCTGAAAATATTATTAGGCTTTAAATAACCTGCAAAGGGTTGAGAAGCTGTAAATAAAATTTAAAAAATCAGAAATTGTTTTTTGTTTGATCTTTTTTATTCTAAAATTTCCAATACTAGTTAAATGGAAAAAAAAAAAGAAAAATTAAATTGGGCTAACAAAAATAAATTTTCTGTATGAATTTCTAAAATTAGAGATTATTTATATTATATATGAATTTTAAGCTGGTCTTGATTTGTTTGTTACAGTTACAATGTTTTACCTTCAAAAGATGTCCAGTGGGTACAATAGCTAAAATGTAATTAACAACCAGCATGAGGATACCAAATCAAATAAACCAAAGTGTATTTGTTTAAGAAGTTTAGTGATTCAAATGTTATGGAACACTTAAAACGCTAATATATTCATTAGTGAAGCTGATCATAGCTTTTTATTTTTCATATACATTAAAAACTTGTGCATATTGAATATATTCCAGAAAGTATAAATTAAGTTTGTAGATGAAGAGATACATCATTTGCATTTTATAATTGATGACGTGGCTGCACACTTGGAGGTGCATATTACATTGAAACAGTTTCTCATATAATCATTAAAGTTAAGCAATATTGAGCCTGGTCAGTACTTATGTTGGTGCCTGCTAAAGAACACCAGTTGCTGTAAGCTTGGATATGTACAGGTGGTGTAATGGATAATTGCTTGGAATTAGAGATCAGAGGGATGAGTTCCAATTCCACCTGGATTTGTTGTATTCACTTAAAGCATATAACCTTAAAAAGGTATGAATTCTCTTCTTCCAAGCTATGGGTTAATTAGTGGGACTAGTATAAGTAAATCGTTATCTCAAAAATCTCTTCTTACAATCTAAAGTATTTTCTGGCTTTAAATAGCCATCAAAGGGTCGATAGGCCATAAAAAACAAATAAAAATAGACTTGACTGCAGAAGATACATATAGAATAACAGACTCAAATTTAAAGGATATGTAAAGTAAAATTTTAAACAAAAAATTTTAATGCATTGGGTATGATTTTTATACTAAAATTCTGCAGTAACCACAAATACTGTTTCCTATTTTTTTACTTCCTTTTCCTCAATTTTTTTTTTGTATTGGTTGTGTGTGTGTGTGTGTGTGTTTTTTTTTTTTTTTTTTTTTTTTTTTTTATTTGGTCTGTTTAAATATTTTTAAAGTAAAATTGTGTCATTCTTTGAATTAAATGACTATTTAAAAAGATGATTATTTTTAATAAAATTTTACAAACTACTTAAATCCTTTTTGGAATTTTATAGATGAGTTTCACAAATATAAGATGTAGGAAATTGATATATTGTCAAGATCATTCTGATGTTAAAACAAGTTCATTTTTCAGAATAATCATGTACACAATACAATTTTATCTAGTTTATGTGTGCTGTTAGTATTTAAATCTTTGATATGAGGCCATTATAAAATAACTAACCATTACTGTGAACCCTCACCAGTCCTTTATGTCAACACCCAAAATCTCTGCAGCCAATTGATAATCAATCACTTTGTTCCAAATTGGGCTCTGCCCACATTGTGCTTGATTGATCACAAAGCCGGTTTGAGTTGAAAGTCATCGAACTCCACTGCATTGATGAGCCATGTCTTCTGCAGGATGTAACACTATATCTAGTTTGGTTGGTTGGGCATCAACTTAAAGTTGGAGGTCCTAGGGCAAGTAGTCATGTGACAACACGTCTCTCATGTTAAATTGCTCTCTACCAGTCCAACTGTACTGTACTTAATGGTAATGTACTCAACTGTACTGTATTTTACTCAACTCCATTCTTGAACTAACTGTCAAACCAACTCTACTGTATGTGTCATGTCTCCACTGGGTCTCTCTGGTCTGCACACACTGTCATCTGTGTCTCTTCATGTCTGTTGACTTTTCCTCTTCCCGCTGAATTTCTAGCAGAAGGTGAGCGCCCTGAGCCTGGGGTATGTTAAATGCCAGCTGAGTTAGCACTGAATCTTTCAGTGTGGTTGGTGTTGATTCAAGCTCAGCTCTTGACTGTCAGAAAACCCATTGACTCTTGCTTGAAATTAAGCCTTGCATCTAGTGGTGGTGGTTGTAATGCACTTTGAGTACACTTAGCATTTTCAAATGTCCAAAAGGAATCCTCCTTTTGATCACCTGATCAACCTCTCTCTTTCTCTTCTGTATGAGTTTTACTACTACTCAAAGAACGTGTTTCAGCCCAACACTCAAATTTTAATTATTTTATTTTCCATCAAGTCTTTGGTACGTGGTTATTTTGCGTCTGTTTTATCATTTCAGTTGTCGTAAGAAATTATTTAGCTTCGGTTGAAAAGAAAACCATATGTTTATCTTTGAATTATCAGCATTGTGAAATTTCACAAAGAACAAGACATTATTTCCCGGAATTTTGTTTCTCTTTTTCATGATGTCTGTAGAAGTCATAAAATCTCTCATGCCCATGGAAAGTATTTCAAATAAAACTCTTGCATCACTCGTTTTTATCAATGATCGTTGAATTTTTCAATCATCAAGAGACTCACTTTCTGCAAAAAAATCGCTTTTCTGTATTTTTTTTTTTTTTCTTCTTCCAATAAGAAACTTTATCTGAGTTTGTCACCAGCATCCAAATCATAAAAAGAACTTTATTCTCATTTATTTAATTTATCTATTTTTCTTGGGTTGTCCCAGAATCACTGAGCTTCCAGTGGGTGAAGAAGTGGGGGGAAAAAAATCAATTATTTCTTCTCCTTCTTGGCACTAGAAATAGTTTACATTACTTCTGTGCTAAAAAAAAACAACAACAATGTCAAACAAGTTATGGTGTTTTATTTGTCAAGTTTAAAATAAAATTCTATTTTTCATTACATTATCAGAAAAGTTCAGCACAGAAATTGGTAAATTGCCCATCTTTTTGTTATATATAAGAAAAACAATTTCTTATTGTTATAAAAGCTATATTCACTTGACATAATCTGCTTTTTTAAAAAGTGAAATTCAACATTTTCCAGTCTAGAGATATAAAGTTTTATTAAAGTTGACAGACACATTTTCTTTTCATAAGACATTTGAAATGTAAACTTCATCATTTAAAAAAACAAACAGTGTATCTACTAAATATATTTATCATAAGAAATGTATTGATGTGTAGCAGGAAACCTGAGATTCTGTAGCAAAGACACTGGAAACCCCCCTCACAATGAATTCTGGTTTAGTGCACACCACTGTGAACTACGCTGAACACCCAAATTCCATCTGCAGATTTAACAAAAATTTTGTTACCCGACCCCTATTGAACTTTGTGGTACACCAACTGCGAAGTTTATCACAGGAAGCACTTTTTCTTTGTTCTGCTGCAATACCGCCATCAGAGGAATTAACCCTTTGGGAGGCCCCAGCCTTTCTTCTGGGTATAGCACAAGCCAACCATTATCCATCCATGTGTGGAGCTCCCACTCATAGTCATCTTGAATCTCTGCAGCTATTGGGTATTCTGACACTACATTTCTCAGTCCTTCTGGTGTGTGGTCCTCTGACCACTTCCATGCCGCACTCCATGTTTGGCTCTTATGGTTGATTGTGGCAGTGAAATCAGGTTCATTGAGGAAAATGGCTGCGCACATAGTGATTTTTCTGTTTCTGACCCACACTGATCCTGTTGGCCCAGCAACGAAGCCTCCTAATGCTTTTATCACATTGATCCCCAACCCAGTGGTTTGCCATACACCACCAGAACATCAACATTGGCTGAATCGCTTTTGTTTGTGGATATAGTAACCACTCTGACACTGCAACATGCGTTGAACGAAATCTGCAATCATCCTGACGTCTACCCATTCCAGTCTCTAGGATTGGCACTGATCTGCATCTACTATTGACTTCGCAAGCAACCAGTGTCAATTAGTGCCAAACACTGTGTCCCGTCAACATAAATGCTCATCCAGGAGCACCACATTTACATCGTGGTGGGGAAATGGCTGATGTTGATGCCTCGTTTCCCGGACAGTCCCGAGCCAAGTGCCCAACCTTGCCACATCAATAACGTGTTCCATGATTTCTGCAGTCCTTTGCTGTGTGGCACTTGCCACTGTCTCTGTAGCAGGTTATACTGTTGTTGGGACTGCTCTTAGTAGGGGCTATGGTATTACTGTAATGTAGGCACATGGCTGCAGCCACCTCTTGACTTTGGTTCTCAGTTGTTGTCAGTAATTGTGCTCTTGCTATCAAGTAGGGTGTCAACGTTTGGCACCTGTTGAAGTCCAATGGAGATGGCATTAGAGAACCTGGTGACAAAAGTAAGTTTGGTGAAGTCTTCTCTCTCGAACCTGGCCAACCTACTGATTCTTTTTGCATAAACATCTACCTTCTCACTAGCCCACCTAACCAGGCCCAACCTCCTGTAGGATGTAAATGCACCATCGGAAAACGCCTCTTTCAACTGGGCCTCTAGCTTATCAATATCCTTTTGGTCGTCTTCATCCATCTCCATATAGAGGGCTAGTGAATTGCCGTCCAGATACAATGGCAGCAGATATATGTATGTATGTGTCTGTGCGTGTGTATGTATGTATATAAATATATATATATGCGTGTGTGTATGTATATAAATATGTGTGTGCGTATGTATATAAATATATATGTCTGTGCGTGCGTGTATATATGTATATAAATATATGTCTGTGCGTGTGTATGTATGTACATAAATATATATATGTCTGCGTGTGTATATATATATGTGTGTACATATAAATATATATGTGTGTGCGCGTGTATATATATGTATGTATATAAATATGTGTGTGCGTGTATATATGTATGTATGTATATAAATATATATATATGTGTGTGCGCGTGTAAGAAGGTTGGGTCACTATGTCGATCCAGGATGTTTTTTCCGCCTGAATCAATCCTGCATATATACAAGTCAACCATCCGTCTGTGCATGGAGTACTGCTGCCATTTATGGTCAGGCGCTCCTGCCGTTCTCCTCAGTGTTCTCGACAGGCTCCAAAGGAGAGTCTATAATGTGATAGTTTCTGATCTGGCGGCTCGACTGCAACCACTTCCCCACCGTCGAAATGTGGCCTCCCTTTGTTCTATAAATACTTTCATGGCTTCTGCTCAGATGAACTTAAGTCACTGGTGCCTCCTCAACAGGTGTTTACTCGTGCAACCAGACTGGCAACTGGGTCCCACCCATTCACAGTCAGGTTAGCCAAATGCAGACGACAATTCTACTCCTGCACCTTTTTTCGCACTTCCCGCCTGTGGAACTCGCTCCCATATTCTT
>JBBBDQ010000184.1:172500-282500 GCA_037127315.1 Ascarosepion bandense
TGTATATATATATGTATGTATATAAATATATATATGTGTGTGCATGTATATATATATGTATGTATATAAATATATATATGTGTGCAAGTATATATATATGTATGTATATAAATATATATATGTGTGTGTGCATGTATATATATATGTATGTATATAAATATATATATGTGTGTGCATGTATATATATATGTATGTATATATAAATATATATATGTGTGTGTGCATGTATATATATATGTATGTATATAAATATATATATGTGTGTGCATGTATATATATATGTATTTATATAAATATATATATGTGTGTGCATGTATATATATGTATGTATATAAATATATATATGTGTGTGCATGTATATATATATGTATGTATATAAATATATATATGTGTGTGCATGTATATATATATGTATGTATATAAATATATATATGTGTGTGCATGTATATATATATGTATGTATATAAATATATATATGTGTGTGCATGTATATATATGTATGTATATAAATATATATATGTGTGTGCATGTATATATATATGTATGTATATAAATATATATATGTGTGTGCATGTATATATATATGTATGTATATAAATATATATATGTGTGTGTGCATGTATATATATATATGTATGTATATAAATATATATATGTGTGTGCATGTATATATATGTATGTATATAAATATATATATGTGTGTGCATGTATATATATATGTATGTATATAAATATATATATGTGTGTGCATGTATATATATATGTATGTATATAAATATATATATGTGTGTGCATGTATATATATATGTATGTATATAAATATATATATGTGTGTGCATGTATATATATATGTATGTATATAAATATATATATGTGTGTGCATGTATATATATATATGTATATTTATAAATGCATATATATGTATGTGTGCATCTATATATATGTATGTATATAAAAGTATGTGTGTGTGCATCTTTATATATGTATGTATATAAAAGTATGTGTGTGTGCATCTTTATATATGTATGTATATAAAAGTATGTGTGTGTGTGCATCTTTATATATGTATGTATATAAAAGTATGTGTGTGTGTGCATCTTTATGTATGTATATAAAAGTATGTGTGTGTGTGCATCTTTATATATGTATGTATATAAAAGTATGTGTGTGTGTGCATCTTTATATATGTATGTATATAAAAGTATGTGTGTGTGTGCATCTTTATATATGTATGTATATAAAAGTATGTGTGTGTGTGCATCTTTATATATGTATGTATATAAAAGTATGTGTGTGTGTGCATCTTTATATATGTATGTATATAAAAGTATGTGTGTGTGTGCATCTTTATATATGTATGTATATAAAAGTATGTGTGTGTGTGCATCTTTTATATATGTATGTATATAAAAGTATGTGTGTGTGTGCATCTTTATATATGTATGTATATAAAAGTATGTGTGTGTGTGCATCTTTATATATGTATGTATATAAAAGTATGTGTGTGTGTGCATCTTTATATATGTATGTATATAAAAGTATGTGTGTGTGTGCATCTTTATATATGTATGTATATAAAAGTATGTGTGTGTGTGCATCTTTATATAATGTATGTATATAAAAGTATGTGTGTGTGTGCATCTTTATATATGTATGTATATAAAAGTATGTGTGTGTGCATCTTTATATATGTATGTATATAAAAGTATGTGTGTGTGTGCATCTTTATATATGTATGTATATAAAAGTATGTGTGTGTGTGCATCTTTATATATGTATGTATATAAAAGTATGTGTGTGTGTGCATCTTTATATATGTATATAAAAGTATGTGTGTGTGCATCTTTATATATGTATGTATATAAAAGTATGTGTGTGTGTGCATCTTATATATGTATGTATATAAAAGTATGTGTGTGTGTGCATCTTTAGTATATGTATGTATATAAAAGTATGTGTGTGTGTGCATCTTTATATATGTATGTATATAAAAGTATGTGTGTGTGCATCTTTATATATGTATGTATATAAAAGTATGTGTGTGTGTGCATCTTTATATATGTATGTATATAAAAAAGTATGTGTGTGTGTGCATCTTTATATATGTATGTATATAAAAGTATGTGTGTGCATCTTTATATATGTATGTATATAAAAGTATGTGTGTGTGTGCATCTTTATATATGTATGTATATAAAAGTATGTGTGTGTGTGCATCTTTATATATGTATGTATATAAAAGTATGTGTGTGTGTGCATCTTTATATATGTATGTATATAAAAGTATGTGTGTGTGTGCATCTTTATATATGTATGTATATAAAAGTATGTGTGTGTGTGCATCTTTATATATGTATGTATATAAAAGTATGTGTGTGTGTGCATCTTTATATATGTATGTATATAAAAGTATGTGTGTGTGTGCATCTTTATATATGTATGTATATAAAAGTATGTGTGTGTGTGCATCTTTATATATGTATGTATATAAAAGTATGTGTGTGTGTGCATCTTTATATATGTATGTATATAAAAGTATGTGTGTGTGTGCATCTTTATATATGTATGTATATAAAAGTATGTGTGTGTGTGTATCTTTATATATGTATGTATATAAAAGTATGTGTGTGTGTGCATCTTTATATATGTATGTATATAAAAGTATGTGTGTGTGTGCATCTTTATATATGTATGTATATAAAAGTATGTGTGTGTGTGCATCTTTATATATGTATGTATATAAAAGTATGTGTGTGTGTGCATCTTTATATATGTATGTATATAAAAGTATGTGTGTGTGTGCATCTTTATATATGTATGTATATATGTGTGTGTGTGTGCATCTTTATATATGTGTATGTATATGTGTAAGTATGTGTGTGTGTGTGCATCTTTATATATGTATGTATATAAAAGTATGTGTGTGTGTGCATCTTTATATATGTATGTATATAAAAGTATGTGTGTGTATCTTTATATATGTATGTATATAAAAGTATGTGTGTGTGTGCATCTTTATATATGTATGTATATAAAAGCATGTGTGTGTGTGCATCTTTATATATGTATGTATATAAAAGTATGTGTGTGTGTGCATCTTTATATATGTATGTATATAAAAGTATGTGTGTGTGTGCATCTTTATATATGTATGTATATAAAAGTATGTGTGTGTGTGCATCTTTATATATATGTATGTATATAAAAGTATGTGTGTGTGCATCTTTATATATGTATGTATATAAAAGTATGTGTGTGTGTGCATCTTTATATATGTATGTATATAAAAGTATGTGTGTGTGTGTGCATCTTTATATATGTATGTATATAAAAGTATGTGTGTGTGTGCATCTTTATATATGTATGTATATAAAAGTATGTGTGTGTGTGTGCATCTTTATATATGTATGTATATAAAGTATGTGTGTGTGTGCATCTTTATATATGTATGTATATAAAAGTATGTGTGTGTGTGCATCTTTATATATGTATGTATATAAAAGTATGTGTGTGTGTGCATCTTTATATATGTATGTATATAAAAGTATGTGTGTGTGTGCATCTTTATATATGTATGTATATAAAAGTATGTGTGTGTGTGCATCTTTATATATGTATGTATATAAAAGTATGTGTGTGTGTGCATCTTTATATATGTATGTATATAAAAGTATGTGTGTGTGTGCATCTTTATATATGTATGTATATAAAAGTATGTGTGTGTGTGCATCTTTATATATGTATGTATATAAAAGTATGTGTGTGTGTGCATCTTTATATATGTATGTATATAAAAGTATGTGTGTGCATCTTTATATATGTATGTATATAAAAGTATGTGTGTGTGTGTGTGTGCATCTTTATATATGTATGTATATAAAAGAATGTGTGTGTGTGCATCTTTATATATGTATGTATATAAAAGTATGTGTGTGCATCTTTATATATGTATGTATATAAAAGTATGTGTGTGTATCTTTATATATGTATGTATATAAAAGTATGTGTGTGCATCTTTATATATGTATGTATATAAAAGTATGTGTGTGCATCTTTATATATGTATGTATATAAAAGTATGTGTGTGCATCTTTATATATGTATGTATATAAAAGTATGTGTGTGCATCTTTATATATGTATGTATATAAAAAAGTATGTGTGTGCATCTTTATATATGTATGTATATGTGTGTATGTGTGCATCTTTATATATGTATGTATATAAAAGTATGTGTGTGCATCTTTATATATGTATGTATATAAAAGTATGTGTGTGCATCTTTATATATGTATGTATATAAAAGTATGTGTGTGCATCTTTATATATGTATGTATATAAAAGTATGTGTGTGCATCTTTATATATGTATGTATATAAAAGTATGTGTGTGCATCTTTATATATGTATGTATATAAAAGTATGTGTGTGCATCTTTATATATGTATGTATATAAAAGTATGTGTGTGCATTCCTTACATATGTATGTGCATATAAAAGTATGTGTGTGCATCTTTATATATGTATGTATATAAAAGTATGTGTGCATCTTTATATATGTATGTATATAAAAGTATGTGTGTGCATCTTTATATATATGTATGTATATAAAAGTATGTGTGTGCATCTTTATATATGTATGTATATAAAAGTATGTGTGTGCATCTTTATATATGTATGTATATAAAAGTATGTGTGTGCATCTTTATATATGTATGTGTATATAAAAGTATGTGTGTGCATCTATATATGTATGTATATAAAAGTATGTGTGTGCACTTATATATGTATGTATATAAAAGTATGTGTGTGTGCATCTTTATATATGTATGTATATAAAAGTATGTGTGTGCATCTTTATATATGTATGTATATAAAAGTATGTGTGTGCATCTTTATATATGTATGTATATAAAGTATGTGTGTGCATCTTTATATATGTATGTATATAAAAGTATGTAAAAATTTATATATGTATGTATATAAAAGTATGTGTGTGCATCTTTATATATGTATGTATATAAAAGTATGTGTGTGTACTTATATATGTATGTATATAAAAGTATGTGTGTGCATCTTTATATATGTATGTATATAAAAGTATGTGTGTGCATCTTTATATATGTATGTATATAAAAGTATGTGTGCATCTTTATATATGTATGTATATAAAAGTATGTGTGTGCATCTTTATATATGTATGTATATAAAAGTATGTGTGTGCATCTTTATATATGTATGTATATAAAAGTATGTGTGTGCATCTTTATATATGTATGTATATAAAAGTATGTGTGTGCATCTTTATATATGTATGTATATAAAAGTATGTGTGTGCATCTTTATATATGTATGTATAAAAGTATTGTGTGTGCATTCTTATATATGTATGTATATAAAAGTATGTGTGTGCATCTTTATATATGTATGTATATAAAAGTATGTGTGCATCTTTATATATGTATGTATATAAAAGTATGTGTGTGCATCTTTATATATGTATGTATATAAGTATGTGTGTGCATCTTGTATATGTATGGTATATAAAAGTATGTGTGTGCATCTTTATATATGTATGTATATAAAAGTATGTGTGTGCATCTTTATATATGTATGTATATAAAAGTATGTGTGTGCATCTTTATATATGTATGTATATAAAAGTATGTGTGTGCATCTTTATATATGTATGTATATAAAAGTATGTGTGTGCATCTTTATATATGTATGTATATAAAAGTATGTGTGCATCTTTATATATGTATGTATATAAAAGTATGTGTGTGCATCTTTATATATGTATGTATATAAAAGTATGTGTGTGCATCTTTATATATGTATGTATATAAAAGTATGTGTGTGCATCTTTATATATGTATGTATATAAAAGTATGTGTGTGCATCTTTATATATGTATGTATATAAAAGTATGTGTGTGCATCTTTATATATGTATGTATATAAAAGTATGTGTGTGCATCTTTATATATGTATGTATATAAAAGTATGTGTGTGCATCTTTATATATGTATGTATATAAAAGTATGTGTGTGCATCTTTATATATGTATGTATATAAAAGTATGTGTGTGCATCTTTATATATGTATGTATATAAAAGTATGTGTGTGCATCTTTATATATGTATGTATATAAAAGTATGTGTGTGCATCTTTATATATGTATGTATATAAAAGTATGTGTGTGCATCTTTATATATGTATGTATATAAAAGTATGTGTGTGTGTGTGCATCTTTATATATGTATGTATATAAAAGTGTGTGTGTGTGTGTGCATCTTTATATATGTATGTATATAAAAGTATGTGTGTGTGTGCATCTTTATATATGTATGTATATAAAAGTATGTGTGTGTGTGCATCTTTATATATGTATGTATATAAAAGTATGTGTGTGTGTGCATCTTTATATATGTTATTTGCGCGTGTTTGCGAGTAAGAAAAATTCTTTGAGTGTGTTTGTGTGTATGAAAAGTTATTTGCGTGTGTTTGCGTATATGAAAAGGTAATTGCGCGTTTTTGCATGTATGAAAAGTTATTTGCACGTGTTTGCTGTATGAAAAGTCAGTTGCGCGCCTTTGCCTGTATGAAAAGTCAGTTGCGAGTGTTTGCCTTTCGAAAATGTTTTTTCGCGTCTGTTTGCGTGCATGAAAGGGTATTTGCGTGTGTTTGCGTGTATGAAAAGTTGTTTGCCCTATGAAATTTATTTCCGTGTGTTTGTCTGTATAAAAAACTCATTTGTGTGTGTTTGTGTGTCTGAAAAGTTATTTGCATTTTTTGCATGTTTGAAAAGTTATTTGCGTGTTTTTGCGTGTATGAAAAGTTATTTGCGCACGTTTGTGTGTATGAAAAGTTATTTGCGCGCGTTTGCGTGTATGAAAAGTTATTTGCGCGCGTTTGCCTATTTGCCCGTGTTTGCCTGTATGAAAATTTATTTGCGAGTGTTTGCCTGTATGAAAAGATAATTGCGTGTTTTTGCGTGTATGAAAAGTTATTTGCGCGCGTTTGCCTGTATGAAAAGTTATTTGCGCGTTTTTTGGTACTTAATTTCAGAAGAATGTTATTTAAACCTTTTTAAAGCTTAAAAAACTTTTATCGCGAAATTGAAACAAATAAACATAATAAGAGTTAACAAAAAAAAAAAAAGAGAAATAATCGCGTAATAATTTCTTCAGGATTTTTCTTTAAAGGAAGTAAATAGGCCCAAATTTTCTTCCTGCGTCTCAAATCGTTCACCAGCGATTGACTTACACTAAACCGGTAATGGCCGACAAAAAGAGCGAGAAGGAATTTTCTGGTCGTTAACATAAAAAAAGGTAGCTTTCTTCAACATCTAATTGTTGATTTGATTTTAGCATAGACATTTGCACGAAAATAAGACTATTATGGAAAAATTTGAAGGGATATTAGCCTTTGGGTCCTAAAACGAAAATTTACCGGCTAATTTAATTCTTCCATCCTTTTTTTTTTTTTTAAGGCAATCTGTGAGTCTGTGTATGACTGTTCCCTATGAACGCCTACATTTTTTAAGCTACGCCATTCAAACTTTCTAGGGACACATATCTACAGGGAAGCCAGGTCGGCACATACCTTTTGGGTTTCAGTTCAGCAATTTTCCCTTTCGCACTTTTTGGCTAATGGAGCTGATTTGAAGGGAAACCTGCTTCAAACGCGGTTTACTGGAAGACGACAATCAATGGGACTCTGCAATGGCGGAAGGTGTCTTGCATTTTCTCATACTTCTTAAATGTTCTGAGTTGCACGGGCAACGCCGGGCTATGATGCTAGTATATTATATATGTGTGGTACTTTTTTGAAAGCGCTCAATATCAGTGATAGAACTGACATATTCTTATAGATAGGTGTGAGTTTGTGAACCTGAGTTTCACTCTCTTGCGATCGTCAAACAAACTGATTAATTCTTTGAAAATTGGCTATATGTAGGGCTGCGTATACTGGTGTATTTTTGTGGACGTGGGAGGAATATTTGGAGGAAAATTTGTCGTCGTGACAAACGTAGACATAGATACACAAATGTACACCCATTGACGTACGCACACACACGCACTCGCGTCCGCCCACCTGGCCTTACACAAACATAACTATATGCAAACCGTATGGGGCTTGGCATATATATGTATATGTGTGTCATTGCGCACATACATACGCATTTGATTGGTGTATTCAAATAGTGTAGCGATGTCAACGCGCAGACGGTTGGCGATTTCTGTTCTCTGAACAATATTTTCTCGTATGTTCGTATGATTTGGTCTGTGTGAAACTATGATAGGTAAAAATTGCTATTGTTTTTAATTATTTAAGGCTGTATTGTTATTTTAAATTCAGTTATTAGCTTGTTTTTGGTGGTTGCACATATTTAAATGGTAGAAATTCTAATTTGTAAAGCTTATTAGTTTTAATGTGGTGGTATTAATTTTACTGCGGAAGAGAGGAGTAAATTACGTTAATGGTGATTGCGGACTAATACGGCAATAGTAGTAACAGTTGTGGTAGCAAACGGTTATTGTAAAGCGGTAGTAGTGATTAGTAATGGTGGTGGAATGATAATAGAAATAAATTCGCCCTGTTGGCGGGGCTTCAGAATACGCCGACTGCGCCTCTGCAGGGGGTAAAAGTCCCCCAAGGGGGCCACCTGTTGACCGTAGCTGGCGACTCATAATGTCTGGGGACGGGATCCGCACATGATTGAGTATACTGCTCAGTGTAGCTCTGACCTGACAAGGCGATTGAGATTCCCTCTTACCAGGTCCCAACAACGGGCTCGGAGGTGGGTGGAGAACACTGGCAGTGAAAAAAAAAATTATGTCAAACCAAAATAAAAAACCCAAACGCACTCTCTCTGACATAGAAAATGAAAATGACTCAGAAATTGATATAAACTTTCCTCGATTCTATGTTATAGAAACAATAGGAGATAAGCCAATGTCCAAACTATCACCTTTCCTGATAGAAAAGGTCCTATCCAACTTCATCAAACCAAAAATGTTAAGAAAACTAGAGATAGTAACTTGATGATTGAAATAGACAAAAAAAAAAAACAAAAAAAAAACAACGAGCTGAAAAACTAAAGAAAATGTCAAATTTCCATGATATTAAGGTCAAAGTGACCCCCCCCATAAAAGATTAAACCAATCCAAAGGTATAATTAGAAGCAGAGAACTATCTCTTGCTTCACCAGAAGAGATACTAAATGAACTGAGCAACCAAGGGGTTATAGAATTCCAAAGAATCTTTATTAAAAAAAAATAATGAAAAAACCCCAACTAATACATATATCCTCAAATTTAATACGCCAAAGATCCCCTCAAAAATCAAAATTGGCTATAATATAGAACCCGTAGAGGTCTATATTCCGTCCCCATTAAGATGTTTCAGATACCAGAAGTTTGGCCACCACAGAGACAAATGCAGAGGGAGATCTACGTGTCCTAAATGTGGATTGAAAGAGGAAGACCATAATATAGATGTTTGCTATGAAGAAATTAAATGTCCAAACTGTTCAGAAAAACATCCAGTCTTTTCTAAATCCTGTGAAAGATGGAAAAAAGAAAAAGAAATCTTAACAATAAGATATCTCTTTTGCAGAAGCAAAAAAAAAAAAAAAAATAGTAGGAAATTACATGGAAAACCAAACTTACGCAAAAATGGTTGAAAAAACTAACCCAAACATTCCCCAACTTTCCGATAAATACAATGAGCTAATAGAAACGCTAATCCACTTAGATCCAAAGGAACTGATAAACTTTTAAAATTCCTTAAAGATAATACATTCTCAGAATATCAAAAAAATCAATAAAGAAAATGAAATCCTAAAACCAACTATATCATCGCAAAGCCAAATATCACCTCAAAAATGCTATTACTGTGGAGAACAAATCCTCCAAAACCAAAAAATTCCACCTTAAAACTTAATAACCCTGAACCCAAGGTTTCACTTAAAGAAAGTGAATCTACAAAACGAAGTAGAAATGAATCAGATGCCGACTTAACAAGCCAAAATACTCAAATAAATTCACAAACAAAAATTCAAACAAGGTCAATAAATCCAAAAACAAAGAAGCGACTAAGATGACTACTGAACAAACAAAACCAACAAAAGAAAAAATATCTCCCCATAAAATCAACCCTTCTAAAAATAAAACACAGTCTCGTTTAGCCTCTGGAAGCAGAGATAAATCAAACACCTAAAACAGGAGTAGACAAATAGAAAAAATGGAAACAGAAGAACCAAATAATTCAAACAAATATAGAGAAAATAAAACCAAACCTACCCAAACAAAATTACTAAATAAAATGATATTTCAGTGGAACTGCAGAGGAATAAGATCTAATTATGCAGAATTATTAATCCTCCTGGACAAATACAAACCTAAAATCATGTCTACAAAAAACCTTCCTTAAAGACAACAATCAACTAAACATAAAAACTACACAGCGGACAACTACATACACAGTGACGGACATAAGAGCATCTGGCGGTGTATCAATCCTAATTAGAAACGATGTTCTCCAACTACAAATAATTATAACCAGCGATCTTCAAGCAATTGTTGTTAAAGGAACATTACTCAAAACAATAAACATTTGTTCAATATACGTTCTTCCCCATGAAACTATCAATGATATTAAGCTAAATAAAGGCTGACTCGGCAGCCAAGAAATCCTTAAACCTCGACATAGGTAATACGAATATTGCATATACAGACTATAAATCATTAATTAACAAGTTCATTATAAAAAATGGCAAGAGACGTGGAACACTTGCCAAAATAATAAACTGTTTAAGATTAAGCCGATACTTAAAGAATGGACATCGGGAATCAGAAAATCACGCGGGGAAGAAGTGGTTATATCCCGCATTCATATAGATGTCATAAAATCCAACCAACCAACCAATAAGAATAAATGCAATTATTATGATGGTAGTTTGAACCAGAGAATAATTGATAGGATTATGGTATCAGCGGTTCCTTTTTTTCTTTCTTTTTTTCTTTTTTTTAAAATCTGTTTGGTATAAAGTGTGATAATACGTATTTATTTTCGTGTCTGCATTTGGAAATTATTTCTGATATTATGTTTAGTAAGTTCTTTTGTGGGGTATGAGATATAATTGCTACTTTTTCATGTAGGCAAAGTAGGCAGTTTTTTGTAATGTTGTTGTAGGCAGGTGCTTTTTTCAATATTTTCCAGTTTATTGTTGGTGAAATATTTCTGTCTTAAATGCCATACGTATGTAGATAGCGTACTGCTGTTCGAGTATTTTCTGTTAAAGAATGAAAGGTTGTGGTTGTTTTTTCTTTTCTTAAATGTAGTACATTGTGTTGTTGTTTGAACTTACCTTGGCTTTATATACTATGTTTGTTGGCAATTTCTCTGGAGTGGACATTTAGTTCCATTACTGCAGTTGCATTGAGGTTCTTTGGTTGAATTATTGTAGGTTGTTAATTTTTTGTTGTGGCTTTTCATTATTTGTGTTATATTTTTTGTGCAGCTGTAAATGATTTTAACATTATTTTTGTTGAATATTTTTGCTAATCGATTTGGCACCGGGAAATGTTTTTCTATTAAGTTCAGGAATATCTTACCTATGTTTGTTTTGACGGTTTTGTTGTATGGTAGATTAAACCAGATAATATTTCTTTTTCTGTTTTCGTTGCGGAGGTGTATATTGTAGTTGTTGTTTCTATCCACATTCTTTTAGTGCCTCATCGTATGGTGTTCTTTTGTTATTGAAAATGTGTATGTTAGATGAGTTTTCAGATAGTCTGCGGCTGATTTAAATGGGTATTTGTTTGATGATTGAAGGTGGTTGGTTGGAGGATGTGTGTACATAAGTTGGATTGTCATTATTTTTTCTGTATGTATTGTTGTCCAAGTTAAGAGTGACGTCTAGGAAGTTTACTGTTTTTGTACCTGCTTTTATTTCTATTTTGAATCCAATGGATTTTAGAGAATTTACTATTTTTTCCTGAATCTATCAAATTTGCGACCATTGGGTTCTCTTATCAGAATAAGTCCGTCATCTCTCTATCGTCCCGTGTATTTTTTCTCCATGATTCTGGCTAGGTATGAGAGAATGAGTATGCCTAATAATTCGCACGTCCCTGCTCCATCGTAGCTACCCATTGTTACATCAAATAGGTTATTTTTTTTTTTTGTCCATAGTTCGTTATTGTGAAATATTGTGAAATGATTTGCGACAGTGCTTGATTATTTTAATAGCTTCGTCCGTGATTTTTACATGTTGTGCTAGTTGTATAGCCTCATTTCCGTGATGGATGGGTAGAAAGCCACTATGTCGAATTGGATGAAAGTGGCTTTGTTTTGTTTTTATTGTTGTAAACCACTCTATGACAGCTTTGTCATTCGTTAAGACCTAATTTTTTCCTTAAGCTGGTGTTGATAGTTTCTAATATTTTTTTGCTGATTTTTCCTATCTCGCAGGGTTGATTAGTTGGAATGCAGGCTCCTCTACAAAGTTAGTGTTGTTGTCTTTTGCTGTTATGAAAGTTTGATGTTCGGCCAATTGGTTTATTCTTTCATCTATCTTTAATTTGACGGCCATATGTGTAGCTTCTTGGTTTATCGTGTTGTGTTCGTGGTTGTCTTCTTGTATGATTGTGTGATTTTGTTAGTTATGAGTTTATTGTAGGCGGTGGGTTCTATTGTGTATGTTTGTAGTTTTGTCTGCCAATATGAATTCCTTATTGGAGTTCATTATTTTATTCTTGTCCTTTATAATTTTCTTCTGGAAATTATCCAAGTTTCTTTTGAACTTTAAGTTTCTTACTATATTTATCATGTCATCTTCGAATTTTATCATTTCTTTACATATTGGTGGGTATTTCCTTGTATTGAAGTTAAATGTTTTAGTTGTTTTGCTTTTTTGTTCATTGAGGAAGAAGTGGGTGGACACATGTGTGTCTGCGTACGTCAATGGGTGTACAAGCGTATATCTTATGTCTACGTTTGTCACGACGACAAATTTTCCTCCCACTTCCACAAAAATACATCAATATACGCAGCCATACATATAGCCAATTTTAATCAGTTTGTCTGACGATTACAAGAGCATGAAACTCAGGGTCACAAACTCACACATATCTATATGAATATATATATATATATATATATGTGTGTGTGTGTGTGCATGTTCCATTTATTTCTATAGAAACTACAATTCCAGGAAGCACTGCTGTTGGGTAGGGCAAGTTTTCAGCTCAACAAATGCTTTTTTTTTTTCAGTCTTAATTTCTGGGATCAAGATTTATTGGAATCCAAACTAATTGTGGTTATTATTATTATCAGTGTTTCAGCCACTGTGCCGCTGGCTTTCTTAAGGTCTCTTGTTGATCTGGGTAACCTTTGGAGAATTTCCAGCTGAACCCTTATTAATCTACAAATGGTAGATGATTTTTTGCACTGCTTTGCTCAGTTTCCAAAGTTTGGTAACAGTAATTGTAAGTTCAATCCTTGGGCTGGGTAGTACAAAACTAAGTGGAAACAAGTGGAGCAATAACTGAGCTGTATTGAAAAGAACAAGACCATGTATCCCTAGATATGGACAACTGAATGAGAACAATCTGGTTCTATTAAATAAAGGGTTCAGTTCTTTCTATGCTATTTTCCCAAGAATGTTTGACACATAGTACATATTACTTTCAGAGCAAACCTGTTAATATGAGCAGCGTGCCTGCCTAGTGAGATGCTGTTCCCTACAATGATTCTATTATCCCATTTTAGGTGATGCATTGTAAGTCCTTAGAAATTCTAACAAATTTAAACTGTGCTGTTATTTTAGCCTCAACTTGAATAACTTTATTTTGGTAAATGGGTGTGTTTTTTTTTAATTTCAGAAAGTGAAGGTAGATTTTCATTTATCTATTTTTTAAGATATATACCAAAGTGTATGCAAAAAAAAAAAAAAAAAAAAAAAAAAAAAAAAATATCTATGATGTGAGCCATAAATAATATGCAACAATAAGAAATGTACAGTATATATGTAAAAGAAAATCTTGTATGTTATGGGCTTTTTTAAAAATAGGAAATAAGTTTCCAGAATCTTCCCTATTGCTATTTTTATGTAAATTTGAATTTTCAGAGTTCAGAATTTTTTTAGAAATAAAGTTATTTAAATATTTTTGTATTTTAGACGTATCAAAATTTTCCACGTTTCAAATGTGATTCATATCTATTTTTTAGAGTGGTTCTCATTCAGATTGCTCAAGATATATAATCCTTTTGAAGAGTGTTTTAATTAAAATTTGGTTTCATATAGCCTGTTTTATAGCCTTTCCAAAGCTTGAAGTGAAGAGGAATTCTTAATATGACTGAAAACTTTTCAGTATTTCTTTTAATTTTATGAAGGAAATAATTCTCACCTTACATTCAACTTTTTGATTGTCTATCAAAGTTTTTATATTGAACAATCAAAATTTAGTGACTGAAAGAATTAGCTAACTGAAGTTGTTGAAAAACTGGCCTGAGATGCCCTGCTCCCACATCAACCATAGTATTTTAGTCCTTATCATCAAATATTCAGAATTATTATGGATTTTGTTTTCTGTGGATAACTGTTTTGTCAATCTTTAGTTCTAGTGAGAATTTAAGTTATCAAGTTGAGTACAGAGAATGTGACAGGATAAAATATCTTAATTTTGTCCATGTACTTTTTTTTATTGAAGTAGATTAAATACAATGAGTGCTCCCTATTTTAGGCCTTGTACCTAAAATAAGGAGCACTATGCTTAGTAAATTAATATTGTTGTGGGTGGGTGGAAGTTAGCATTAAAGAATTAAATAGTCAGTTTATGTAGCATTGTGGACATAATGGGTTCTAAATTTAATTTTATGTTGTAAATAGTCACATGACAGCTTTTAAACATTTTCCATTCAGCTGATTGGGGGGGGGGGGGAGAAAGAAAAAAAAAGATTTTATATAGTCATTTCTTTTGACATAAAAATGATTTTACTAAAATCATTTTTATTTCTAATTTTTAAGACAACCCTCTTCCATATTTATAAAAAAAAAACAAAACAAATAAACTTAAGTCATTGATAAAATACAAAATTAAAATTTATCGTTTATACATAGTTCAGGGTAAAGTTTTAGGAAAAACCTATGGTCAAACTATTTCTACACATAGTGCATGCACACACATGTGCACAAAAATATACATATACAAGTAAAATCAACCAGTAATTTATGACAACAATAAGCTGTACTGAAACTCATTTTATTTCCAAAATGAAAAAAATATTGGATAACTGTTTAAGGCAGACATAACACCAGGAATTAATGGTAACACCACAGTCTAAAAACATCTCACGATTATTTCAGGAATTGTAAAATATCCAATCTTAAAAAAGACTTGATTTAAAAATGGAAAACTTTATACATTAAGCATTTCTGTAGGACTGATGGAATCAGGATCAAACATTTATAGATGAAAATAATATTTTGGCTAAATTTATTACTATAGTTATTTATATTTTTATAACATTTTGTTGCTTGCTATCACATCTCATTTAATAATATCAAACGGAATACATATTGGAGGAGGATGCTGTCCCCATTCTCTTAGCAGTGGCATTCCCAGAGAATTTTAAAGTTCATTATGATCTCATTTCAATTTCCAATTCTGGATTGAACTCCTAGGCCACAAAAAAACTAATTATATATATATCTCTCAATGTATAAACAAAGATTCATTTCTTAACTGAATCATTATGTCAGTCTACTCCATAGTATGAGAGAGTAATGCTTAAAGAGAATATATATATATATGTGTGTGTATAGATTGCTAAAGCATACAGTTTTCCAAGTTAATTATCATAAATTTTATCTGTAGAATTGTATTAATAACTTCTGTCCCCCATACTTTTATAAATAAATAAAAGAAGGGTATATTATCAACAGATGTAACAATGTCAAAGTCCTTTTATCCCAATTAAAAAAAAAAACAAACTAACATTTTCATATAAAATAACTGAAAAGTGATTTAAGAATGGATAAAAATATCATTTTACATTTTTAAAATTTTGGATATTTAAATTCAATAACTTGTAATTAGCTATTATATACATGGTTTCAATTTATAATACTGCTCATATAAGCTACTATAAGTATTTTAGCACATAAATCATAGGATAAAAACTATTTGATTCAACTGAAAAAATATTTTCAGTTTTTAAGTTGATAAAAGTAAGATTTTATAATGAATTTAGGTAGAGAGAGAAATTTTTTAGGTAGTGTGGGAAGTAAAATGACTGTGCTGTTAACATTAGAATGAATATGAAGAAATTCAAATAAGATTCCGGTGGATTTGACTTTTAGGCTGCTGGTGTCTTTTCAACTGCATCTGCTGGAGCTTGACCATCTTCAGGTTTCATAGCAGGGAATAACAGTACCTCCTGGAATGAAAAACACATTAAAATATAACAAGGTCGTCAAGGAGATACAAAAACTAGACTGTTTATTAAGCTTTTGTATATAGGACAAGAAAAAAATCTTTTGTTACAGTCATGCCATTAATTTGGTACAGTTTAGATTTGTCTTATCTCAAGCAATTAGTAATGCAAAAGTATTGTCTAAACACCAAGTGAGTGGGTGTGGTTTTTAAGTAATAGGATACTATTTTAACAAAACTTACCAAGTAAATGCCAATTAGAAGTATAAATAATGCCTTTTTTCTTTAATTAAAAAATTAACCGACTTTTAGATCATTAATACCATTCATCACATGAAACTTTTAGATGTTAGTTCCTAACTTCAGAAAATATTTGCTTTTGGATTATGTATACTATATAATAAATGTTCAACTTTTGTTCATTCATCTTTTTGAAAGACATATTAAACTGATGAGAGTAATTAATATAATTTTAGTAAGCAATAATTATATAAAGTAAGAACTTTTCATGATTAACTTAATAGAAAATGGCGTTTCTAGTATTGAATTTGTGTGTGACTGCCTACCTTGATGTTATTACTGTCAGTAAGGAACATTGTCAATCTATCAATTCCCATACCCCAACCAGCAGTTGGTGGCAACCCATACTCTAGTGCTGTACAGAAGTTTTCATCCACAAACATCGCTTCATCATCTCCAGCTGCTTTGTCCTACAAATAGCAGAAAGGCAAGTGAATGAAAGAAGAAATCAAAGAAGTATTTACAAGGTTAAAAAGAAAATGTCCCATTATAAAAGTGAATTGCTTTTACTATTATGAAGAAATATTTAATTCAGTTAAATTTGCTAGTTACTTTGCTCTATTTTGAAATCAATTTTATATTATAACAGAGCCATTAATTCTAACATTTGTTGTGTTTCCATACTTTTGGCTGCTACTTCCATTGTCTGATCATTACAATGGCTGTTTACAGAATGAGTAGCAAAAAAAAAAAAAACAAAAAAAACAAAAAAAAACAGTTGAAGTAAGTGTGTGAGAAATACCTCTCATATGTATAAGTCAACTTCATATATAGTGCAAAGCCTGAAATTTTTGCATGAATTTTAACCCTCCAGAAATTCTTTTTATTTTAACATACACACAATATTCATGCTCTCACACCCTGATTGAGCACTATGGAAGAATGGTAGACTTTGAAAAACAGTAGCTACTCTGGTATCTACACATCGTTCATTCAGCAATGAATTACAACACTCAGCTATTGGGCTTGTATAATGATAATATACACGCTAAAAAGTCTGCCTCCTTCTACTGAGCGCCTGTAGCTCAGAGGTAGAATCGCCAACTGATGTCAATTCGGTCAGGTTTCAATTCTGGGTAAAAAGCAATCGGCTGTCTAACCGTACTGATGAGCTGTGATACAGCAAAACAGATCTGTCTGCAGATGACCATATATATATATAAATAAATATAATGTCACAAAAACCTAGCATTATACTCAAGTCTATGTGGAAGGTATTTCTGCTGCGCCCAGGAAATTAAAATGAAAATAATTATTTTTATTTTACAAATAGAATTGGAGTAGATAGACTAAACTATCGCCCGGTTCACACTCCATCCACGTCTATTGAATGGGTGAAGAGGCTCATCTCTTGTTTCCTGTTTAGGATGTGGTTTCCGACTTTCACTTTTCCAATATTTTCACTCTTACGTAGCCCCCTGCACATCAGTGGCGTTACCGCCTTGCTCAGAGTGATATGATTAAAAAAAAAAAAAAAAAAAAAGTTTGTTTAGTTTTTTAAATTAAATGAAAAATAAGGATAAAGAACATTTAAAATGTCTTTATTTGTAACTGTTTTATTATTTAAATTTTTGTATTTATCAATAATCCTCTTTGATAAGGATTGATGAATAAGCTGCTGAAAAAAAAAAATTACCTTATAAAATAAAATAAAATAAAAAAAAAAAGTGTTGTAAGTTCTGATGACTTACAATACTTGATTTCATTTTATGAAGAAATTTTCAACATATCTCTGCTTCTGTATTTAACTAAAGCTTCAAAATTTAATTCTAACTAGCAATAACCAAATCAGCATTATGTAGAAATTTAATTAAAATTAGGTTAAAGAAAGCTTTATCAACTATATTATCTAGTTAGCCAATTAGATAACACTGATAAGATAAATTAAACTAAGTTCATTAGTCCGCAAGTTATAAAGCTATTATTATAATACAAACCAAGTGTCAGTTATTGGACTATGATAGATATTTAATGCTTATTTCTATGCATGCAAGCAAGAAAAAGAAAAAATTAATAGGTATGTCTGTCTTTTTATATTCTTTTAGATAATTACACTGGCCAACTCTTAGGTATATTATATGTGATATTGGTATCTAACGGTTACTGATCTATCATTCTGGAATACTGGAGAACAATATTTTAATAGGTAATAGCTTTTATTAAAGCTGAATACATACATAAATAATATTAATTAGAATCATTACAGTAATTTGCATTTATTACATCTAACTTAGTAGTGATAGAAATAATAATAGTTTATATGATAGAAAAATAAAATATTTTGCATCCCTTACCCGGGCTTGTTGCAAAAACCGGTCACGTTGAACAACAGGGTCATTCAACTCTGTGTAAGCATTACAGATTTCTTTTTTCATTACAAACAATTCAAATCTTTCAGTCAATCCTGATATTGATCTATGCCTGCATTGAAAATAAAACATTTCAAAACACTGGGAGAATCATTAAACATTTTGTTAACATACAACTGGAGGAACAACATGGCAAAACAGCTAGAATAATAAACTTAAGACTTATCTTTACTACCGTTAGGTGTAAATAAACAGCATGGGATGAAAGATGAAGAATAAATCTGATGTCTGTTGGTTAGCCTTCATAGTCAAATTGGTAGGGTGGTATTTTGATTAGTGAGACACCCAACAGTGGAGAATGTAAAGATTGTTGATTATTCTTTATTTTTCAATCCAAGCTGCTTGCTTAACAATTTCAGAATGTAAAAAAACAACAAGCACCATGATCAAAAGCAATGGAAATAAGATGACAAGAAAACCTCACTAAAAATTAATAATTACATGCAACATTTCTCTTGAGATTCATACTATGAAAACTTTACAAGAAAGGAAAAAAGAAATTTCTCATTTATTTTTCCACATCATTTCTCTTTGACAATGTAATTAATATTTCTCAATAGGCCTGATATTATATAGTGAAATTGTCAGATAAAATTTAGCTACATCAAGTTATGATTATATGTGTGTTTCATTAAAAATTACTCACAAATTCTGTTAAGTTATTCATTGTACTTTTCTTTTATGCCAATAAGAGAGATTTTTTTTAGAGCTGATATGAGTAGAAATTATCAAAATGATTTTGTTCCAAGCACAAAATCCCCAAAACAAATCTCGTTCTAATTTTATATATTTATGAATTAAGCACTGCATTATAAGTGCTAGGTCACAGTACTGTATTGTCTATAACTTTTGGGAATTCATTAACATGTCAATATTTTGTTTGGACAATTGAACTTATCCATGTTGATAATTATGTTAATACAATATTATGACTGAACTATTTTACATCCTTTACAATCAAGTCTTTCTTGTAGACAAGGCTAAATGTAAGAAGTCAAATTACCAATATTTCAGTACATCACTTAAGAAAAACTGACTATTTTGAAAATTCAGCATCCAAAATGTTTTAAACAATAAAACATAATTCAGAATTTTGCTCATACATTTTAGAGTTACTTTACTTCTATTACACACATTAAATTTATGAAACTAATTTGGAATAAAACCAGCATATTTTTTTTTGAATCAGTACAATTCCTAAATCCCTAATTAGTTGAGAAAAAAGTTTCGTATTAGATCTTTGCAGTTAAAATAATACAGATGATTTAAAAACATTTATTAAACTGATTATTTCTAGTAAAATATTGTAATAAATACACTGAAAAAAATTTAGTATTGCAAGCAGACAGTTTGGTTTACTTAGTACATAAAAACTTACCATTTAGCTAAGGGACTCATTATTTGTGGATGGTCAATGATGAAAGCAGGATTCACACACTGTTCTTCCAAATATTCTCCAACCAGCTACACAAGTAAAGAAAGTTTAAATAAAATAATTACCTGATCATAAACTTTTCAACAGACTACAATCAATTAGCTTGTTTTCCATTAAAAAAAAAAACAAACAAACAACAGAAAAACAGAATAGCCTACTTAAAATGAAATTCTTTTCCTAACAATCATATTTGTCAACTGCCATTTTAATTTGTTTCTTTATGTTCCTAACTCTTATCCGACATATCAAAGAATAAAGTTGGTAATGTTTTAATACATCCCTTTTACCTACTGTTTCCCTACAGTTTACAGTATTTAGAAACCAAGTTTTACGAAGTTGGCTTGATTAAAAAAAAAAGGTTTCCTTTATCTTTTCCATCACACAAGGTAATGCAGGTTGGAGAGGGGACAGTTTATCATTTCAGAAAGACATTTTTATTTTCTTGTTTTAATAACATTTATATGTTGTTACACTTTCTCACTAAGTATTATAATAACACAAAAACCAAAATCTGTACTAAAGAAAAAAAAAAACAAAAAAAAAAAAAAACGAAATTCCCTAAAACTTGAAACGGAATTAAGGAAAATTTGAAATGGAAAACGGGTCCCTCTACATTTATAAAATTTGTATTAATTTAGTCATTGAAATTAACTCCAATTAATGTGATCATTATTCTATCAAATAAGGTAGTGCTATAAAAATTTAAAATAGGTGTATATAATGATAATACATGCAGATTTAACAAATATATCAAATTTATATGACTACTAGGGAGAGAAAAATTGTCATTTTTAATAGGATTTCAAGCTTTGTAAAGACCAAATAAATTGTAATAAGCCTTTTTAAAGGATATTTTGATAGCACTGATTTAAAATTATATACTTGAGGTATAAATTATGCATAGAAAATCCATATTATTTAATATTACATAAAAATTAAAATGAAATCTAGTAATACACCAACCAATTACTAAGAGATATTTAGTAGATTGAGTAATGTATCACAATATATAAATTTTTTTTTTAAAGACTATAAAATATATCAATTATAGTAATAATTTTGCAATCGAGTAATACAGCAATGAGAAAACAAACATCTTCATATATTGTACAACATATTTAACTACTAGCATATCTTCATATATGGCATTAGTTACAATGAATTTCTAAAAAGAATTATTTATTCTTCTAGTCAAAAAAAAAAAAGTCAGGTTTCATTTAAGTTATTCAGATAACCTAAGACAATCACATTTATTACGACTACTGTAAACAAATCTGAAACGAATACACTCCTATGAGTGCACAGGATTGTCTCATCAGCGATGTTATGCCTTGGAGTCTGATGTAATGAATATGCATACACCTTGGTTCTCCTTCACAGTAATGTGATTAGCTGGTGTCAGCCATAAATATAGATGAAGACGAGGACACATAGAGGTCTACGTCCTTATGTCTATACAACTAGAGGTCTACATCTCAGGATACTGCATACAACTAGTAGCGTTCATTACGTCTACTTACTAGATTGTCCTACCCAGTTACATTTGCCTAAACCGCTTAGTTACCTCAAATGAGATATATATATATATATCTCCATCCCTTTCTGAGACACATCAGTTGGTGACGAAGAATTCGAAATGAGTTCACAAGAAAAAAAAAAAAAATAATAATCAACAACAGTTACTAACAAAGAATGCGAGAAAGAAAGTAAGGTTTTCCTCACTTTTTGTTTGAACACTTACTAACGAGGAACTTTAGAAAAGGGAAAACTTGGTAACACTTAACATTCTTGGGATTAGTAAGTTACTATAGCATTTATATCCCGGAAATATATGATATGAGAGCTCCTTTAAATGAGTTGTTGAGAAAAGGCACAAAGTGGATATGGTTGAAAGAATGCGAACAGGTTTTTTTTAAAAATAAAAAGCTGTCTATTAGCAGACTTATCATTAGTGCATTTTGACCCGAAGAAAAAATTGATGTAGCAGCAGATGCCAGTATTAAGGAACTATGTGCGATATTGCTTCATAAATTCGAGGACGCATCTACGAAGCCAATAGCACATGTCATGAGAATGTTATTGCCTGCTGAACTAAATTACAGTCAAATTGAAAAAAAGAGTTTAGCAATAATCTGCGCGGTAATAAAAAAAAAAAAATTTTCACAGGTCTCTATATGGAAGAGTTTATTCTGCAAACAGACCACAAACCGCTGTTATCAATATTTGGAAAAAAACAAAAAAAAAAACAAAGGTATGCCAACTCACACAACAAATCAACTACATCATAGGAATGTAATTCTATTGAATTATAATTTCAGAATAGAATATGTGCCTTCAAAGAGGCTAGGTCACGCCGATGGGTTATCAAGATTGATACCTGAATATACGGAAACATTGGAAGAAACAGTAATAGCAGCACTAAGAGATGAAAGTGAATTGAGTCTGGTATGCAACACTATTAGAGAACTACCGGTTATGCTAGAAGATGTGAAAAAAAGCAGTGGAGGACAATGATTTAATTTAAAAAATGAAAAAGCAAGTCTGGTTGACTTCCTAAAAAAGGAAGAAGTGCGTCACGGTTTTCAATCTGCGATCAGGTACTGCTATACGCAGATAGAGTTGTAATGCCGGCTACTCTGCAAAAGAACATTCTAAAAGAAATTTACATTGGCTATCCAGAGATTTTGAGAATGAAATCTCTGATGAGAAGCTATACCTATTGGCTGGGGATGGATCAAGACATAGAAAACTTGGTGAAACAGTGCAGAGGATATTAACTGGCAGCAAGGAATCCCCTGGTAAAGATTCAACCATGGCCAAAGACAGATGTCCCATTGCATATCGACTATGCAGGGCCCATAAATGGATCTTATCTAATTATTGTGGACAGTTTCACTAAGTGGCCAAAAATTGTTAAGTCCAGACATCGACTGCAACAAATACAATAAACACACTTAATGAAATATTTAGGCGCTTTGGTATCCCTAAAACTTTAGTCAGCGACAACGAAACAGTTTATGGGAAGAAAATTCAAGGAATTCTGTTCATCATTGTCCATTGATCACATGACAACACCAGAAAAGTCAAGGTGTGGACACAAATGAAACTATTCAAAAATCTTTGATCTTTGGCAGTAGGGCTGTTGCCTAATCTGGCAAAGAAAACTGCTAAAAAAAAAAAAAAAAAAAAAAAAAAAAAAAAAAAAAAAAAAAAAAGCCAAATGACTAAAGCATATAAGCCAGGTGACAAATTTTTTTTTTTAAGAGCTTTAGGGTTGGAAAAATGATGTATTGGGAAAAAAAAAATTATAACCCAAAAAATTTGGACAGGTCATATATGACATAAAAGGGGAAAAATTTTGGTGCAAAAGACATTGGAATCAATTGAGACCCAGAGACACTACAAACGTCATGGGAAACACCGAAGAAATTCTAATGGAAGTCCTGTATGACACATTTGAAATTCCCGTTCCAGCAAGCCAACATTCACCAATGGAGGTATTCCTGATCTCAAGGCCAGAGGTACCAGTGTGTCAAACGTCACCACAGCAGAGAGGATCGAGGTAAAAAAGACTTAATAAAAATGTCAATCGATTATGTCCAGACGCTTAAAAAAAAGAAAAAAAAAAAAGAAGAGGAAATATTGAAGGTAAATTTCACAGGAAAATTTAGCTTGGGGGGTGATGTAATGAATATGCATACACCTTGGTTCTCCCTTACAATAATGTGATTGGCTGATGTCTGCCATAAATACAGAAGAAGGTGAGGGTGCATAGAGGTGTACGTCCTTACGTCTACATGACTAGAGGTCTACGTCTCAGGATACTGCATATGACAAGTAGTGTCCATTACGTCTACATGCTAGATTGTTCTATCCGGTTACATTTGCCTAAACCACTTAGTTACCTCGAATGATATATATATCCTTTTCCGGGACATATCAGAGTCATAAGTTTTGGGTCTTTCAATAACATACTGGTTTCACCTAAGAAACCCTACCGAAACAATGTTATTCCAACAGGCAATCCAGTAGTCACCAAGCACACAACAGTAGACTTATAACTGCCAATCATGAAATAGCAAGTGACCAATCAGAAATGCTGTACACCACTTCTGCCTCAGCCATGATGAAATGAAAAGAGAAACTGAATTCTTATCTTTGCCTTTTTGGAATGACGAATGACCTACACTCTCAATGATCTCCCGACTTAACAGGTAATTTTTTCTCCAATCAAACATTACTTAAAAAATAAATTAAAACTCGTTCACTGGATATAGGAATTATGATTAGAAACATCATTTTAATCTTTCTCCATCCTCCTTTTTCTTTCTTTCTTGACCCTCTCCTCAAACAGCAAGGGTTAGAGTTAGCAATCTCTGTCATTGATCTCCATGAACCCAATCTTTTAATCCATAGCCATTTTGAGGTGTTCCCTGTAGATTCTGAAATAGTTCTAATGGCCTTTCTCTTTTTCATTCCACTGACCTCAAGCTGATTTAACAGTCAAGTGCCATACGTGATACATGCTTTGGGCAGAAGATTATCCCGCAGTAGGTTGCCATTGCTTTCTGCGGTAGACTAGTTGCCAGCCAAGGATATAGAACCCAATCTGTTCTATTATTTAACCCGTAACTGGAGGGAAGAGATGGATTAATACCTTTCTCAAGGGTATTGTTCTACATAAAGATCTTCCTGCAAAACCACAGCATCCAACTTCAATCGGATGACAGGTAGTCCACTATTGGTCAGACCTTCACTTCTCAACCAGCTCTAGTATTTTTTCAAACTTTCTTTTAAAAGCTTTCCGATAAAATTCTTATCCCAAGGTACTCTTCTGGATTTTTGATTCCAGTTAACTTTGATCTTCAAAAATCTTAAACATCAGCTTTTTGTTCTTTTATCATTCTCTCCTTAAGTGATTTTTTATTTTTTCTCTTTTTCATATTCCCTAACACTCGGTAACCCCTTGTGTCTTAGTGGCTTGTTTGGGGTGAAATGATTAAAAAGATAAAATACTCTACCAATGTGTCTGGAAGCATTCATTTTTCTTGCAATATTAGAAATCATTGTAAACTCACCTTGTCCAGTAACCTGGCTGTGGTCCTTGGTGGAGTACATTCAACATCCTTCTTTATACAGAGGTCATCGAAAAATTTGCGGCTTTCTACAAAACAAAAATTGATTGAAAGAAAAAAGATAAAGAAAAAAATTGTGAATTTATAAACCATGCAATTTTAAAATAAAGAGTATAATACTTAAAAACATTAATAATCCACTTAAAAAGTCAAGGCAATCAAACACAAAAGACATCTTGTATCACTAAATATGAAAGAAAAAACTATATCTTGTAATATATTAAACAGCAAGATTAGAAATTATACATATTATAAATGTGCCAAATTCTATACCAAAAAGGTTTTTTAAATTTACAAATCTACTCTTAAAACTAAGAATGTAAATTTGGCAATGAACTTGAAAGATTGCCTATATTTAGAGAGTGTGGTGGAGACTTACCTCGCTGAAGCAAAAGAAGGCGGTTTGTTTGCACGTGCATTTGTAGACGTAATGGAACTGCGAGGCAAGCTCATGCGAGGCAGTTTTTCGAATGACACGGCGCATACGTCATTGGTGAAAGTGAGGCTCTCGGAGAGTGGGAAATTACGAGACCAAAAAACACATAAAAAGAGCCTACTTCTGTTTCGGAGTCACTTCGCTAATCACGACTCGAGAAGGCTACACCGGTGTTTGGGGAGACAGCGTTTTGCTTACGGTGCGCAGGAAACGGAGTCCCTGGTGAAGTAGTGTTCCGGGTTCTACAAGTAGCAGCTGGTGGAGTGGTTATTAATTCGTCTACGAACTACACTCTGAGAAGACACAAATACCCACAAGCTATTTCGGCATCTATTACGATTTCCATTATGGACGGCAAAGTCTTTGATGTCCGGTTGATTCCCGAGTTCAGTGGCGCTGCAACTGATATACCAATCGTCGAGTGGATCGAAAATGCAAAGTTGGTCTGCGAACTCTGTGCTATGGACAAAGTTGAGCGGATTCTTCCATTACGCCTCCGAGGCGGTGCTCTTGCCGTATACAGGCAGCTCAGCAAGGAGCAGAAAGCGGATGCGGAGCAAATTAAACGGGCCCTCATGATCGCGTATGCGACAGATGCATTTGATGCATACGATGAATTTGTTACTCGGCAACTTCGCTCGGGAGAAACAGTGGACGAGTTTCTGGCCGAACTACATCGTTTAGCTCGGCTGGTTGAGGGATCGTTGCCCGAACGATGGATGATATGTGCGTTTGTTTTGGGGTTGCCACAATATGTTAGACAGCTTCTTCGTGCCTCGTCCAGAATGGAGACCATGACATTGGAGCAGCTTTTGACTCGAGCACAGGCTATCATGACCGACAACGGAAGCTGTAAGGAATCGGTCGCTGCATCCACTGGCAAAACACATTCGAAAAACTGCCTCGCATGAGCTCGCCTCGCAGTTCCATTACGTCTACGAACGCACGTGCAAACAAACCGCCTTCTTTTACTTCGGCGAGGTAAGTCTCCACCACACTCCCCGCTGATCTCATCATCACAAAAAGTGCATTCGGGAGTGGGTCTCTTCTGGCGGGTGCTCCTTCGGAGGGGTACGACACAAGGTTCGTCCTCAGATGGGCGGTCACCTGAGGCTTCGTCATGCACGCCAGCATCCGCTGTTAGTGGACCATCGGAGCCATCACTTGGTTGAAAATAACTGTTTGGAATGGCGACAGCAAGGAGTTGATGTGTCGCTCTTGGATCTGCGACATGCCTACCTACAAATTCACACTGACAAGAAGCTGTGGCCATTCCAAACAGTTATTTTCAAGGGCAAGCGGTTCTGCCTTACACGATTGGGGTTTGGCCTAAATGTGGCACCACTCATCATGAAATCTGTCGTCGACGCTATAATGTCCCAAGATCGTGTGATCAAAAGTGCCACGTCGGTTTACGTTGACGACATTTTTATCAATGAGAGCCTGATTTCTGCATCGCGCGTTCGACAGCACCTCTCAGATTACGGCCTAGTCTGTAAAGACCCAAAACGGCTACGAGACGGAACTAGGGTCCTCGGTCTGCAGGTGTGGGGAGAGAACGGTACTCTCTGATGGAAGCGGGGTGGACAGATCCTGGAAATTCCCAACGTGGTGACTCGTCGACGTGTGTTTTCCATTTGTGGGAAACTCGTGGGCCACTTCCCCGTGTGTGGCTGGCTAAGGGTGGCGACTGCATTCATCAAGCGCCAAGCAAGTGCGGTAACCAAGAGATGGGACGAGGAAATCAGAGATGCCAATCTGCTTCGTATGCTGGAAGAGACGATGACCAGAGCGTGTGAAATGGACCCTGTTGGAGGAGACTGGTGCATAAATGGCAACGAGATGAAGGTCTGGGTGGATGCAAGTTCTGTGGCCACAGGAGTGGCGTTAGAGGCGAATGGAAGCATGGTTGAGGATGCTTGTTGGTTGCGCCCAACCAATGATGCCAGGCATATCAATCTGGCTGAATTAGATGCAGCAGTCAAAGGCATCAACCTGGCCCTTCAATGGCAGGCTACAGTGTTGCATCTGGTCACCGATTCAGCATGCGTACATCGGTGGATATCCGACACCTTGACTGGGAAGGCACGTGTGAACACTAAGGCGGCTGGTGAAATGCTAGTGAGACAACGCTTAGGAACACTGCGGGCATTAATGGAAGAATATGGATTGACCACGGATGTCACGCTGGTGAAATCCTGTCAAAACCGCGCAGATTGCCTCACCAGAGTGCCACGCAAGTGGTTGAATCTACATAAGGAGGGAAAAGAGCCAGTCCCGGAGAGTTGCGTTGCAATGAGGTGCTGACTGAATAAAAGTCAGGTGGTTGACGTCCACCGAGAAAGTGGACATGTGGGCGTGAAACAAACCCTATACTCCACCAGACTTATCGACCCACTAGTGTCGAAGGAAATCGTGTGATCGGTTATCAAAGCCTGCCAGTCTATAGATCCGGAGCCAGTTCATTGGAAAAAGGGAAAATTGAGCGTGGAAAACAACTGGAGTAGAGTAGCAATGGACATAACCCATTACAATGGCGAGCATTTTCTAACGCTCATTGATTGCGGTCCCTCCAGGTTTGCAATTTGGCGGACATTGCATCGACAAGATGCACATAGTGTCATTCACCAGTTGAAGATGATTTTCTTTGAACGGGGCTCACCAACCGAGATATTGACTGACAAAGACCCTGCGTTCACTTGCAGACACTTTAAAGAGTTTGCAAACAGCTGGGGTGTGCAGTTAAGATTCTGATGCGCGTATTCACCGGCTGGTAATGGAATTGTGGAGCGCAGCCACAGGAGCATTAAGACCATCGCAGCAAGGAAGGGCTGTTCCGCGTTGGAGGCCGTTTATTCGTATAATGTCACGTCAAAGGACGATGTCTCACCTTCCACGGCATCGGCTGACGTGCTGCATAATTACCACGTCAGAGTAAAAGGCATTGAAGCCAAACCCCCACCAGAACCACAGATTATCGGAGGGAGATATGAAGAAGGTGACGTTGTCTGGGTCAAAAATCCGCACGGCAAATGCACAACCAAGTTCAGGACCGGGCGGGTAACCGAAATTGTCAGCCCACTGACAGTGCGAATTGATGGGGTACCACGCCATGTCAAAGACCTACGGCCATTTTCAGGACCATATGCATCGTCGGGCGATGAAACCGACACAGAAGAGAGTGAGCGATTTATTTACTTGGGGTCAGGTCAACCAAGTGATGGCTCCGATGGTCCACTAACAGCGGATGCTGACGTGCATGACGAAATCTCAGGTGACAGCCCATCTGAGGACGAACCTTGTGTCGTGCCCCTCCGAAGGAGCACCCGCCAGAAGAGACCCGCTCCCGAATGCACTTTTTGTGATGATGAGATCAGGGGGGAGTGTGGTGGAGACTTACCCCGCCGAAGCAAAAGAAGGCGGTTTGTTTGCACGTACGTTCGTAGACGTAATGGAACTGCAAGGCGAGCTCATGCGAGGCAGTTTTTCGAATGACACGGCGCATGCTTCATTGGTGAAAGTGAGGCTCTCGGAGAGTGGGAAATTATGAGACCAAAAAACACATAAAAAGAGCCTACTTCTGTTTTGGAGTCACTTCGCTATTCACGACTCGAGAAGGCTACACCGGGGTTTGGGGAGACAGCGTTTTGCTTATGGTGCGCAGGAAACGGAGTCCCTGGTGAAGCAGTGTTCCAGGTTCTACGAGTAGCAGCTGGCGGAGTGGTTATTAATTCGTCTACGAACTACACTCTGAGAAGACACAAATACCCACAGAGAGTAATGAAACATCTGTTTTAATGAACCCCAACTACCAATTTGTAACCAAAATCTGATCAGGTTTCATCTAGTGAGCAGCTGCACTCTGATGTAAAATATGTTTTTCTTTTTTTTGGCATTTTTTTATGAACCAGAGAACAAAGATGTATTGTTATCTTCAAAAGGATATACACCAAAAACAATTTAGCCATGTGTATAGGGGATATAATTGATTTTAGTAGATAATTATTACAAATTTATGATAACTTCTGATAAAAGCACAAAGATAACTCTTTGTTCTTTAAATTTCTCATGCAGAAGAACCATAGAATTGCATGTTTGAATACTTTTCTAAGAATTAAAGCTGTTAAGTTTTACCAACTAACCTATTTTTGTCTCTACTATTTGTTCTCAAGAACCCTTGTAGAATGTTAAGAGTTGATATAACATTAAATATTAGAATATGGAAAGAATATATAGCAGCAAGCAGAAAATTTTGATAAATATAGAATGAAAACACCTGAGAGAAGGAAGGAAGGAAGGAAGGAAAAAAAATGCAAGAAAAAAATTATAAAATGAAGTGTTATACCTTCTGTTCCAAATTGTGTTGCATCAGGAAACTTCACTTCAAGAATCTTTTCAAGTTCTTCCAACATTTTAATCTTTCGGAAAGGTGGAGTGAAATCTATTTCAACTTCCTTTCCATCAGGACCATCTGGATGGTATGTCATCTTATAACCTCCTGTAAGATACTTTACCATGCCTGTAATGCGATATACAAAAATTTAAAATTATCAAATTGTGCTAAAAAAATAACATTTTCTTGAACAAATATACATAAGAAAAATAGTTAAGCAAATCTAATAATTTGAGACTTGAATAACTTTTTTTTTTTCAACTGCTTACCTTTAAGCAGGATTTCAAAATGTCACTTATATCCTCCAAGATTGCTATATGTTCCTATCAGTGTCAATGCACACCATTATATTACTGAAATATCCATCCTGCTACTCCAGAAAAATCATTACTTTCCTTACCATCTAGGATGTACTACCAGAGTAAGAAGACTAGAATTAGCAAAAATATTAATGTTTTTAGAGGGATATAGGCACCATTATTTCTAAATAACAATATGTTGCTTCCAAGATCTTGTCTAAATCTTATCTATTTACCAGTAGTAGGCATAATATTGCAACCATGTGAAAATAAGGAAATTAAATTGAACTCTCTTCATTATAATATAAATAATTACAGAATCTGTCAGTATGTAATGTCTTACTGATAAAATACTGTGCTAACTACTCCAGTTACCTTATTAACAGCTTAGCTTTGTCATATATATATATATATATATATATATATATCAGAAAAATTACTATCAGTCTATCGGTAATTGTTAGTGGATAACATTTAACTTTCAAGAATGTAGGTATTCCCACAGACTTTCAAGACACAAACTGAAAATATCAATTCTTGATTCCATAGTATATCTAAATGGTAGTTTATATCTAAACATAGATATTTAAATGGATATAAACTTACAAATATCTGTCACCACCAAACCAGTCAAGAGATGTTTTAGTAGTTGTTATTACTAACTAATTATTAGTTTAAAATAGTAGTTATGCTGACAAGTTAACATCCAAGGAAAAATAATCTGGTTATGTGTAATAGATCCTCAATACATACTAAATTCATGACTTTTTGTAAACAAAAGATCTATTCAAAATAGAGTATTCTTAGGTACCTAATAGAAACATTTTTTTTAGTTAAAATTATTGACTCCATGCAAACTTGTTAAAAATTAACTCATTCATTATTTTAACACTTTTTGACCCTTTAAATTATTTTCCACCTCCCTTTTATTGCATGTAGAGGAAAATTGTATTAGATAGCTAAAAATAGGTAATAATAAAATAATTTATTTTCTCTATTAAAAAAATTTAATTATGCTATTTCAGCTTTAACAAAATATGGAAAGAATAAATACATATTTTAAAGCATATTTAAACTTGTACATAAAACTTCTTATATACTCAAGAGTTTTATGAGCACCTTTTGCAATTAGTCTTTAATTCAATATTTTCTTTATATTTATTTAATAAATTATTGGTAACATTTCTAATAAAATCAATTAGATTTAAAATTCACTGAAATATACAAGTATTGATGAGAAGAGATTGGCTATATCAACACAAACATAAAAACCAATAACAAAAAAAAATTTCTTGCATGTCTAGGGTCTCTAGACACTTCATTTCAATCATGCAAGAGCTAATGGATTAACTTTAATGGATTGCTTTAAAAGTAATTTTTATGTAACAGGGCATAATGAGGCTAAAATTTAAAACAGAAAACATTCTGCTCATTAAAGTTTTTAATTGGGACAACTTACTGTAAAATATAAGCATGTGTGAGAAATGAATTAGTCAATGATGGGAAAGGGGAATGAACTGCTAGAGACTGATCACAGCAGGGCCCAGCAAACACTGTCGCTGTTTACACAGTGAGTGTCTGCGAGACCTAATGTAAACAGACTCCAGCACTTTCAAATAGAAAAAAGTAATGTGAGTTGCCCACTACGGAAAACCAATCCACATTAAACTATGGCACACTTTTTCTATTTTTTATAAGATGTTCACAAATCGAGGAACAATAACTGTTATGGATGAGTTCATTTTCTTGCCAGAAATGGTTCCTGATTTTCAGTGGAACATGCTGTTTGATTCTACTGTCAAACTGTTGAGTGGTTCTAACTATGTAACTGGCACTGCAGCCACAAATTTGTAAATTACAGAAATTTTTTTGATGAGGGGGGTAGAACATCCTTATGACTTTGAAGCTAAAACAGATCTAGTACCAAATGCAACATGCATCTTGGTAGAAAAATAACATTTCTGCACATCCAAAGAAATGTGCCTATTTAGGTTTACACCCTTTTCTCCAATCCACAGAAGTCTTAAATACACCAGAAATTTAGCAATAACTACTGGCTTAATCTTTAATCTTTCTGAAGTCAGCAATCTCTAGCAGGTCATTCCCCTTTTCCATCTTGGACCAATTTATTTTTCACACCTCTTACATTTTACATTAAGTTCTCCCAATTAAAAACTTGGATGGTCGGGAGTGAAACCAGTTGTTTACTGTTTTAAATTTTATCCCCATTATGTTCTGTAACATAAAAATGATTACTTTTAAAGCAGTATACAAGATATACTAATACTCCAATCCAATTTGGATATGTAAAATTTCTTAGAGGATCATATTTGTGCATCTGATTTTATTTTCAGTGACAAGAGTTTATAATGCATAACCACAGAAACATTGTAAGATGCTCACAGGATAGCTTTTCTGCAATTATATTTTGAATAACTTACCTGACACTAGGTCTTCTGTCATCTTCATTAAGTCTTTATAATCTGCATAAGCCATGTAGAATTCACATGTTGTGAATTCAGGATTGTGAGTTAAATCAATGCCTTCATTTCGGAACTGGCGCCCAATTTCATAAACACGATCTAGTCCACCCACAATCAACATCTACAATTAAGTAATAATATTTGATTATTATTGGGTTTGGTAGGAATTGCAGATTTTACAAGCTGATAAACATACTGAACAGGAGATAATCTTTGGATATTTTACAAAAGAAATGTAGCAAATCTTAAAAATCAAACCATGAGGCTGAATATCTTTGCCTCAGTGTGCATGCTATAATAATGAAAACCTATTTCAAGACAAACTTCTTAGAAACAGAATCAACCATGACCTAACTTTACTGGTACATTTTTTTTAAGCAAAAAATTAGAACTTTTCTGATTATTATATTTTTATTTAACAAAAGCATTTTCTTCTACTTAACATCTGATTTCTATCTTCACTTTTTTTTTCCTAGTGAAAAGCTGAATCACCAATCTACAGGTGATTCAGTTTTAATTGAACTCACTTTAACAGTTAATTAATGGCTATTTCTATATAAAATTGTCATTTTTACAGAGTGTGTGTGTGTGTTGGGGAGATTATAATTATAATATAAACCTTGATACTTTCTGTTTTCAGTCTATACAAATTCAGCAGCAATGATACAGAGAAATTAGAGAGTACATAGAATAACTTGATGTACTAAGATTGTAGCAAAACAACTGATGCACTTAAAGTTCAGGGATATGTTTATACTGATGTCATGTCTGGTAAAATAAAACCACACAAGATTTTACATATAACATCATAGGCTATATTTTCAGATGAAGTTTACCAACATGTGAACACTTTTTTGCATGTAGAACACCTGAAAATACCTTGGCTGACAGTAGAGAAAGTATCTTTAGGTGACATCTCTTGGTGATATTGCATTGCCTGTTGAATCAACTTTGCTTTTGTGGTTTGAATGGCATCTATGCAGACATATTGCCAAGTGGCCTAGTCACTTGACAATATTTCTAATAGGCTTGGGAAGATATTACAAGTCTTTAAGGACAGCCCTGATATGGTCCTTGTGTCATCTGTACAGACCATCAACAGCTTTTTTCGGGTTTCAATTCACTGAAGAAAGCACATCACAAGAGTCAATTCTCAGGCACATTGATGTAGCTTTGATGGTTGTTGACTGTAAATGCTACTAAATGTTGAAATGCAATGCTTTATCTCACCAATGTAATTTTTTTTTTTTTTTTTAAGCAGGACATGTGGAATCACACACACAAAGTTTTAAGGGATAAAACAGTTTCTTGCTAGAATCACTTTTGTATTTATAAATGCATTGACTATTAAACAAAGATTAAATACTTTTCCAAGATACTGAAAAAAAAAAAATGCAAGCAGATAAGTGAAAAATTAAAAAATAGCTAAAAGGAGCTGACATATTGCCTTGGAACTTCTGATACCTTTAGATAAAGTTCTGGAGCAACTCTCATGTATAAATCCAACTTCAATTCATTATGATGCGTGATGAATGGTTTGGCTGTAGCACCACCTGGAATCATGTTCATCATTGGTGTTTCCACCTGAAGGAAAAAAATTTCACAATTTAGATTAATAAATTTCCCCAAAACCAATGAAATATTTGCAGGTAGATGATATAATTGATAGTCTTGATTCATTTAGAAAGGGGACATTTTCATTTTGCAAATAATTATTTCTGATCATATTAAATAAAAATAAAACAAGATTTTACTTTTGTCTCATGAAATGAATATAGTAATCAACAATAAGCTTGAATTTCACTTTTATTGTAAAAGACTAAAAAAATAGAACATACCAATTTATGAATAGTATGATGAAAATAAATCAAAACAGATATTGATTTTGTTTCCAAGACTTCAAAAATTAAATATCATTCCATCTCAATGCCTTTGTCTATTTCTTTTTGGCAATAAAAATGACAACAATTTTATACATAATATTTAAACGAAGTACATGCCATAAATATATTGTATTTTAAAAAAGCTATCCATGATTCTCACAGGTAAAAAAAAAAAAAAAAAAAAACGGAAGGAGAAAATGACATTGCTGAGTCTTGAATCTTTCTGGGATGATTACCCAAAAGTTGGCTACTAAGTCACTTCATCACAAGGATGTCACCAAGCTAACTAAGAATTTCATCTACCCTGGTTTTGAAATCAGAGAAACCCTTCTCCTAGGGAGACTGCCAACCTAGGTTAATAATATTCCAAGGCAAAGACATTCAACTGCTTGGGGTATTTGATGTAATTTCACATATCCCAGTGAGAATTATGGCTATAAAAAGATGTGCAAATTATGTAATGGATTGTAGCTTGGAACAAGTAATCGAATATAAGTATAACCCTGAATGCAAAACCATAACAATTATCCATGATTCTCAACCTGCAGTAATGAGGATGGGAGAAAGCAAAAAAGAGTTTTTAGAAAAATTAAAAGCAGTCACAACAAAAATTAAAAGCAGCGAGTTGACAATCTTAATAAAAAAAAAAAAAAAAAAAACAGGAAATTTAAAAACTGTTTGAGAAAATTTTCCCCACTTTTCTATTCAACTGCCAAATTGAATAGAAAAGTTTAACACAGTATAAAAAAAAAAAAGAAGCTATTCTGTACTCACCTCTAGGAATCCTTTCTGATCAAAAAAATTCCGAATATAATTTATGATCTTGGTGCGTGTGATAAACTTATGTCTAACTGAGTTGTTTATAATCAAATCCAGATACCGCTGTCGATATCTTGTCTCCTACAAAAGAAAATTATGGAAAGGTGTGTATAGACATGTTAGAAGTGATGGACAGTCTGAGTCACTTTAAAATGATAAAAATATTTTCCCAAATTTATAGCATTCAAAATTTTATTTTTGTAAATATTGCCCCACAAAACACACATGCAAAACAGACAGTGAGGTCCTATTCTTTTGATGCACATAGACTTATATATTGTTATTTTTCAGTGTTGCTACTGAGTGTGACATAAGATCAAATTAAAGTGGGTTTAACAACAATAGTACGGAAAAATTTTTCAAGTCTTTTCAGCATTTCACCTTTTGGGAAGATCTCAGGCAATGAACCCAGCCCACTTCCAAGGGAGAAGGAGAAGGCTTGAGGTGTGTGTGGGGTGTAATATTTTTAAAAACTTCCCTGCATAAGCTTTCACCTGCAGCAGGTAAGTATTTACACACACACACACACACACTTCTAAAATTAAGCTATATTGAACCTTGTAAATTGTCTAGTTTGCTTTGTTACTGGCTGCTGCTGATTTTTTTTTCACCATTTTTACAATCCTAGTAGCTTCAGGAAAATATCAGATGTGTAACTAAGAGGCAGATGCTTTCACTAGTGAAGTCACTACATGCAAGTACATTTAATGAATATAGTTAATAGACAAAAATAAACAATTATCTTTATTTTTTAATTATTGCTATTTTATCTTCATAAACTTCCATAAAAAAAAAAAAAAAAAAAAAAATTTGAGAATTTTATGATCAACTTTTGTGTGTGTGTCACACACACACACACACACACACACACACACAAAAAATGCATTTTCTAGTTTGTAAAATTTTGAACAAAGTGATTGAACTGCTCCTCTGTCACGTTTCACCAAATACTTCCAATATCTTAAAATCATTGCACAAAAAAATAATTGACTTCATTTTCTATCAACTTTTTCTTTATTTGGAGAAAGCATTATGAGCCTTTTCTCAAACTTTTGCCAATATAATTTTTATTATACATACTAGTTTCTTCCTTTCATTTATTTCAAAATAAATAACAGTGGTAAAACAGCATGCATCTATTCATGAGCAATAATTTTTCAGTCATTAAGATTACATTTTACAGTCAGTCTCTCTCTCTCTCACACACACACACACACACACACACACACACAGAGCCTCTTTATCTAAAAAAAGTTCTAATGTACTGAATTGTAAAAAAAAAAAAAAAAAAATGTGGTGTTATGTATATTCAAATACGTTTATTTTTCACAAACATAACATATCACTCAATAAGTCCCGGGCATGACATATAGATAGCGCCACTAATAAAATATCCATATGATTTTTATAAAGTACTAACCTTCAAATGGCACATGACAAAATTTCGGCCCAATTAGATTATTAGTTTACAAATTAAAATTAAGTGAAGCTATTGTTACAAATTTTCAAAACAATGTAAAATTCCAAATTTTGTGTGTTGATAAAGCATTGCTTTCTGATGGGAAAAAATACTGTTCAAGCAAAGCAATGGCTTCATAAGTGTTATTCGGACTCTGTGAATGCCGTGTTTGCTTAGTCAATAAAAAACTACATATCGACAATTCAGAGCGTTGTTTGCAACTGTTTCAATGCAACAAGGAGTTTTTGTGTAAATATGTGACAATGGATGAAACATGGATCCACCACTTCACTCTGGAGTCAAATCAGTAGACAGCTGAGTGGATAGCAGCAGGTGAAAGCTGTCCAAAGTGACCAAAGATGCAAACATCAGCAGGCAAGTTTTTGGTCTCCATATTTTGGAATGTACAAGGTATTTTGTTCATCAATTACCTTGAGAAAGGAAGGACCATCAGTAGCAAATATTATTGGTGCATTTGAAGGAAGAAATGGCCCCAAAAAAGTCACAAATGAAGGAAAAAAAGTGATCTTTCACCAAGACAATGCACCATGCCACAAGTTGACTGACAAAAACTACATGAATTGTCCTTCAAATTGCTTCCACATCCACCTTATTCTCCAGATCTGGGCTCGCAATTACTACTGGCTGTTTGCAGACCACAAAAAGAATGCTCCAGTAAAAGAGATTTGGCTCCAATGAAGTAGTGGTACCAGAAACTTAGGTGTATTTCAAGGCCAAAGACAAATCTTTCCACAAAAAAAGACATCAAATTGTTAGAGAAGCGTTGAAATCAGTATATCCTCCTAGAAGGAGACTAAGTTGATGAATGAAGTTGAATTTTGCCTAAAAGTTGCTGCTCTATTAGTTAGGCCCGGGATTTATTGAGTGATGTGTTAGTTGGAATTGACATAAGAATGTATTGAAAACAAATGCTGAATTTCTCATCAAAAATTCTGTAAAAACAGCAAACTGACCTGACCCTAGCTCAATAACATCTTGTCTAATTTTAATGAATTTTGGCCCGGCACTTGGCTGGGTGTTCAAATGTACAATATGCTCTTAAATTGGTTGTTGTATTATGTAACGTTTAAACCGTATTCAAGATTAGAGTTTTAATATTATATAAATTTTACACATGCACACAGGTTGAGTGTGGATATATTCTTGACCAGAACTACTTATCAAAATCTGATGACTAAATTTATTTTTTAAATCTATTTTTTGCCAAGCTGAGAATATTTCAGCACTCCCTCATACACATGCATATACAAAGAAGCTGCAATTATACTGAGAATAGGATAAGAAACCTTGAAAATATTGGCATTATATAAAGGAAAATCAATTTCAGTAAAAGACACACCTGATTCTTGACACCATAATAAAGATGCGGAAGTTGATGAAGACAAGGTGACAACAGAACCAATTCCAGTGGAATGATACTCAATTCTCCCTTCTTAGTTTTACCTGTAATAACAAAAAATACTCTAGAGAATGATATTTGTGAAATAAAATAGAAGTTACATTCCTATGATCATTTGAACAAACTCAATTTATTTTAATATTTATATGAGATTAAAACGGCACTATTTTCATTATTCGGACTATTGTCCTCATCTTGGTTGCCATTTGTACGACATTTTGGCTGTTGTATTCTCCAGCCTTCTTTAGATGATAAGAATTTTGAACCAAACCCTTTATTACAATCACTGGGGTATATCATTCTCATTTCTTGTACCTCTTTGGTAGTCATGAGTTATCTCCCTCTAACCCGACTTTCTAATTTATTTGTTTACCACTGCTGTAGCCTGGTATTGAACTCACAACTCTTTGGGTCAAGTCACTGGAACTACTTAACATCTATATCCACTGGGCCATGTGTCCTTAAGGATAAGAACAGCTGAATTTCTGGGACTTATAAGCCTTTTTTTTTTTTTTTTTTTTAAACCAGAGCACATATCGCAATTTTTGACATTAATGATTTTTTCTGGCACTTCATATTACTAGTTCCCATATTGTACTCATCTCTATGCTTGGTTGGCTTAGAGGGAGATAACTCATGACTACCAAAATAGGCTTTGCACAAAGAATGAGAACGACATACTTCAGTGATCGTAAGGGTTTGGTTCAAAATTCCTATCACCTGAAGAAGGCTGGAGCATACAATGGCCAAAAACGTCATACAAATGGCAACCAAGATGAGGACAATAGTACAAATAATTTAAATAGTGTAAATACTATCTCATCTCAGAAATATAAACAAATACTGAGATTAAGATTGATAAATACAGTTAACTGGAATTCTACTCAAAGCTAAAATTATACAAATAGTTAAATCTATGGTGGAAACATATAGTAGTCAAGAATATCGTTTTGATATTACTATTAACTGCTTAAGAATTGAGTTTGTATAATATATGCAGGTACATCTACTGAAAGGTTTAATAACTTCCTAATCAGTTAGGTTAAAATGATCTTATTACAATGATTTTTATAAAAGATGTTTTCTTCATAGCTTGGATTTTAGCAAATACACAGTTTAATAGAAAATATTGGCAAAGTTTCTTCAAGTGCCATCCATGAAATTAAAATATTACACTTGCATTTTTCATTTGATATTTCTAATGAATTTTAAATACAAATAACTTTTAAGGTTTCTTATTTGCTAACATGCATAAACATTTAAATCAAGAATAATACATCATTGTATAAACTTAAAATATTAAATGTGTACATGTCTGAGTGGTTAGAATATTAATTTTCTGTCCATGAGACGTGTGTCTGAATCTCACTATGGTCAATTTGTGAGGGAGGCAACTTCTAGATGTTATCAATCTGGGGAGGCAAACTTTGGAAGTGCCTAAAAACTATACAAGTTGACCCAAGCCTTGTGAGTGAAATTGGGCAAATGGAACTCATTTGGGAGCCATCAATGGTTGTGCTAGCACAAAGTTACAAGTCATTGTGACAAGAGTTTGAGCAGACTGGCCTATTTGACTACTGATTATACCAGAAAATGCACTCTTTCCCAGAGTGCATAACAAAGGTCTGCTCAGCATAGTTGTCATATAAACCACAGGTGAGCTCTGCAGGTGTTGAACAAACACAAATGTACCTAAACAGGCTTTTACGACAGGGATTGGCTAGCTGTATTAGACAGGTATGCATAGACATGAGTGGCAATCCATTATATCTATATATAATATAGTGTATTAAAAGGTTTAATGCCAAAATTACAAACCTGGATGACCTCTGACACCAACAATATCCCCTCTTCTTAATTTCTCATTAGCTGTAAAAAACTCTTTCTCACTTGAATAATACCTAAAATAAAGAGAACATGAATAAAGAACAACCTTAATAAAGTCTAATCAGAACCACACTTTTATACTTTGGAAGAAATTTGTTAAATCATCTTAATTTACAAAATGAAAAGATTTAATGACTAAATTGGCATTTGAAACTGAATAAAAGTACAAGACTCAATCTAGGGAAAGATATTTTCTACAAGAGAAATTCGTAATATTAGTAACTCTACTTACTTTGCGTTAGCCATGACTTGAATCTTGGTATCTTCACCACGCAAGTCATAGAACAACAATTTAGCTCCAGACACTCTTTTGGCATGAACACGACCTGAAAATAAATAAATCAAACTACAAGTTTTAACTTTTCTCCCACCAAAAGTCCATGATGAGATAAAAATATTTTAAATAAAGTTTTAATTATTTTGAAAATAAAAGCAATTTAATATCTTCAAGTTTTCCCTTTCCAAAACTTTGTTTTTTAACAAATTTTGATATTTTCAATCTATTTGTACAGGATAAATTTCATAATAAATTTAGAGATGCTAGAAAATTTAATTTCATCAACTGTTTTGTAAATGAAAGCATATACATATATAAAGTCATGAGTGTAAGAAGGGATTTTGTACAGCACTACTCAAGAAAATTGCAAAATATTTAAATATGTTATCTTTAAATACTGGTCTGTATGAATTCTTTTTTTATTTCTACTACAGAAAATTATCCTAACAATCCTCAAATATTTTACATATATAATTTAACAGTATGAACATGGAGTTCAACATTGGCGATAGCTGGTTTCAGACCTGAACACAATCTTCAGACCTTATGCTAGATAGTAGCTCAACTATTTACGTGTGTTAGTCATTGGGGGTATTATAGGTAGTAAGGTTATTTTCTGGTTTATTGAGTTATTGTAATGGTTTTATGCATAGTCAGGAAAGAGTATTTTAAATAAATAAAAGTTGTGAATTTATGGAGCTAAATATGACAGAATATAGTTTTAAGTCATACGATATTTACAGAGTGCTAACTATCCGGAATAGAGTATATATACCAACCAAGGTAGCACTATTGGCAGTCATCTCTAGGACATATCAATATTTGATATAGATAACCTGATCTAGATGCTGACTTTCTGCACACAAGCACACTTCAGAATGGAATCAGACATATCTTTGTGCAAATTAATTGAAACAAAACGAAAGTCTTCCTAGGATCTTTTGCACTTTCCCTGATCACATATACGTCATCTCTTGTTTTTCTCTTTCAACCATATTTTTTCTTTACGCTTTGGACTGATGAATCCAGTTTGTTTATTTGAATAGTTGAAAGGCTGACACTAACAATATCCATGATCTCTCTGTAAGGATTGTCAGTGTGTTTGTGCAGTGTTACAATTTCTGTATGTTTCCTTGGAGTAATGTCCATTGTAGACAATGGCCGTAGGACAGCTAATCAACTGTCAAGACAATAAGCCAAACAAATTTCATCATACGCCCTGAAAATAAATTCATATTACAGCATACTAATGCAAGTGACCTAACTTGAGGAAGAAACAAATCGATTACATCTTGTCAATCCAGTGGGTCTAAAACTGACTGTAAAGAAAGAAAGAAACTGACTGTAAAGAAAGAAAGGAAATTAAAGCAATTGTTCCAATCAATTTGTACAAGAGTGTATATTGGCAGGATGAACGGTTAGCAATGGGCTCACCATTATCACCAGCAATGGCTAGCATATGCATGGAATACTTTGAAGAAATGGCATTAGAATCCACTCTATGACTGAGATACATAGATGACATCTTCATACCCTGACCATACCAGAAAGAGGTACAGTTACTATTGGACTCTGAGAATTCACCAATATTCACTAGACAATACCTCAACTCCCACCAGCTATACAAAGAAATGGATCATCTGCTGTTTACAACATCAAGCAAAAGTCATAAGTGGCGAGCCAGATCTATATTGAGTATCCCAAACCAAACTTTTATTTTCGTTATATCTAAAAACTTTACATATAGATTTTTTTGCAAAACATAAACAATGGTAGCAAATTTATTTTGGTAGCTCAATTAGTCACCAAATTATGACTATTCAAATTTTTTCAGAAATAGAAAATTTGCTGTCTTATATGCTATTGGTCTAGAAGCCAATTTTAACAGCATATAACTGAAAATGCAGGTTTCACATAAGTGAAAAATCCTTACAAATGTAATGTCATCTTGTGGTAAATGAAAATTAATACCAATGGAAGCAATAATCATTTGATCAAATCAGCATAAACACTAGGCAAAATCCCATTATCCCCCATGAAAAAAAGTGCAAAAATGACATGAAAGAGTAACTGTTCGTATAAGTTTTATTTGTTTTGTTTTTTTTAAATCATTTCACCCCAAGCAAGGCAGAACTGCTACTGGTGCACAGAGGCTTACAGAAGATGTGAATGATAAGAGGAACAGGTTACAGGGGAGTCAGAGAATGAGTAAGAAAAGGATGAGAATACAGGTGTGAAGAGAGCTGCATGTTTGTTTATTTGTTCCTGTTTAATGGCTTATCAACATCTAAAGGGTCTGTGATTTAAAATCAAAATGTTCCTGGCCTTAAATGGCCAGGAACATTTTGATTTTAAATCACATTTATTCCCTGGAAACAGGCTTATACGGAACACAGCACGCTATTTTACCCATAGCTATAAGGAAATGTTAAAGTTTATACATCTATGTTGAAGCTATATAATAAAGTTAAATTTTATTAAATAGGTCAATTTCCCGAAGGAAGGCTAGAATTTTGTCAGTGTTGATTTTTTTTTTTTTAATCATTTCACCCCAAGCAAGGCATTCCACTGCCATTATTGCGCATGGGGCTACATAGGGGAAGGTAAAGAGAAGGAGTGGTTAGACAGGGAATGTCCGGAGGAAGGTGACAGATGAGTAAGGATAGCGAGAATGAGGGTTGGGCAGATGGGAAGAGTGTTTGATAGAATGGGAGCAGGTTAGTGTGTTAGGAGGTGTCTATTGACCTTACATTTGAACTCATGGAGATTGTAGCTGTCGGGGAAGCAATTGTTTGGAAGAGAATTCCACACAGTCGGGAAGTGCGAGGAAAGAAACTGTTGGAGTAGAAGTTACGGCTGCATTTTATCGGTTTCACTGTAAAAGGGTGGGATCTAGTTGCTAATCTAGTATCTCGTGCAAATTCGTATCTAGGTGGCACCAGTGATCTAAGTTCATCAGAGCAGAAGCCGTGAAAGTATTTATAGAAGAGACACAGGGAAGCCACATCGCGCCGGTGGGAGAGTGACTGCAGGCGGTCTGCCAAGTCGGTATCTATCACATTACAGACCCTCCTCTGAACCTTATCGAGAAGCCCGAGGAGAACAGCAGGGGCACCCGACCAGATATGGCAGCAGTATTCAATGCACGGGCGGATGGTAGATTTATAAATGTGCAGGATAGATTCAGACGGAAAAAACTTCTGGGCCCTACACAGAGAACCGACTTTCATAGCAGCGGATTTAGCAATGGATTCGATATAGTCATTCCATTTGAGGTCCGCTGAAAGTGTGAGACCAAGGAGGCGCAGTGTTTTACTCTCTGGGAGGCAAGCCTGGTCCATGCTAATGGGAGGTAGGTGAGATTGTTGATGATGGTTAATTGGGAGTAGCTTCGTTTTAGAAGCATTAAACTTTACTAGCCATTTCTTACCCCAGTCCAATATGGATTGGAGGTCTTTTTCAATCTCGGCTGCAAGGTTAGCTTTGACGCCTACACCAGATTTTTGTAGGAGGTGAGAGTAAACTGTGGTGTCATCGGCGTACAAACCTATTTGGGCTCTTATGGAATCAGGAAGATCATTAATGTATATCAGGAAGAGTGTAGGACCTAAGATGGAGCCTTGGGGGACACCTGCATTTGTATGGTAGTTCTGAGAGGCATGACTGGATTAGTTCAAACAAATGTCCAGTTATACCATAGCTCCGCAGTTTACATAGAAGGCTAGCATGCCAAACTCTGACGAACGCCTTAGATATATCCAATGCAACGGTTCGGGCTTCGCCATTCCTGTCGAGTGCCTGGTATATGTACTCAGTGATGGTCGTTAGCATATCAGCAGTAGACCTGGTGAAGCGGAAACCATGATGCTTTCAAATAAAGATTTTAGGTTCTGTACTTTATAAAATTGTTGACGAATGTTTGCCAGGTCTGTACAATCAATTAGTATATGTCTTACAGAGCTGCACGAGAGTGGTGTGGAAAGGAAGAAGAACATAATACAAGGGTTGTCATGGAAAGGATGAAAGTCAAGAAGATAAGAGATGACAATTGAATTTGTATTTAAATTCTTGGAAATTGTAGCCTTTAGGAAAGCAAGTATATGGAAGAAAATTCCACAGGCGGGAAGTGCGAACAAAGAAGCTGATAGAGAAGTTATGGTTACATTTGATTGGTTTCACTGTAAAGGGACCAGAAAGATAAGACCATGTAAATAAAAAATAGAAAATACAGAACAAATAAGTCACAATTTAACATTCAGTATATCATCCATTTTTGTGAATTATTTTGAAAATTCACTTTGGAATACTCATTAACTTCTGCATGAGGTTAGGGTTGAGATGGCCACCCAGGATGCATAAACTGCAGCAGGAAGAGCATCCACAGTTTCAAATTGTCATCCATGCTTATAAACGTCTTTTGCCATCCATCCCAAACATTCTCAATTGAGTTTAGATCTGGAGAACACCATGGACGGATCAAAAGCTGAATGCTGTTTTTCATTAAAAAATACTCCTTTAACATTCAAGTGTTGTGGATTGCTGCTTTGTCTTACTGGAAAATCTAGTTTTCCCCACATATACTAGGGCCTACAGTAATTAGCGATGCTTTAACAAGTCAGCTGTTTGATGACCTTTATCTCTTGTAACTCAAGAGTTCTATTGTACGAAAATGAGCACCCAGACCATAATTCATCTACCTACACTGTGTAAGGTTGAGAAAATTTCTTTTGGGACATCTTTTTGTATGTACAGTAATGCTGAAAACCGTCTGGGCCATCAAGGTTGAATTTTTTCATCTGAAAACAATACTTTCTTCCATTTATCTAGATCTCAAGTTTGATAAATGGAAGCAAATTTTAAACAGGTATTTTTATGGTGAGGAAGAAGGTGATGCCTCTGCAGTCATTTCACGTTCTTAAACCCTTATTTAAATGCCGAATTGTTTGAGAGCAGCATTCAACATCTGTATCTGTTTTTATCTGATTTGATGTTAGGCTTGAATCTCTTAACTTCTTGCCTAATGTGTGTGTCTAAAGATGGCGAGATTTTATTAGGGTGACCACTTGATTTTTTAGAAGCATACGCATCTGAATTTTTAATGAAGTTAGCAATGACAGTTCTGCTATGACTAATTTCATTTTCAATGGCTCATTGTGAAAGACCATGTCTTTAATGTTCAACAATCCTGCCATGTTGAAACTTTGTTAAAATTTTACCCTTAGCCATTTTAAAATCTGAAATTTAATGCTGGAAATGAGCCAAGTAGATGTCTACACACCTGAAGCTATGAGCACACTGACGAGATCTAAAATTTTTGCCCAGTAATTTTTTTTTTCCACACAGGGTCTTATCTTTATGAGAGAAAAAAAAAAAAGCTTTTTAATGTTTGCTTAAATTATTCAATTAAAAGTTTAAAATTTTCACTTTTATTTTTGATTAAAAAAATGTAAATGTTTCACAAATATATTCCGATTAAAGTAACAGTATTATATATGGTAATATTTTCATACGCATTTATAATAACAGTTTACTGCAATGCAAGAGCCGTGTTTCAGTGCCTGCTTATTAGCACCTCGTGAGGCAGTGAAATATTTTTTTCTGCTAGGAATCTATATATATATATATATATATATATATATAAAACTTAAAAACAAAATTGATAAAGAGGAGAGGGGAGAATTTCAAAAGGTTTGTCTCAACTGATTAATAGAAAGCAAAGTCATGATGGATAGGAGGAATTAGATTATTGCTATTGTGGTAAGTTTTATTAAGAATTTTAATAATAAGACTTACTGCAATAGCACATCACTTTTTACATACTATAAGCAATTAGAAGATAATAAAATGGAAAATATTAAAAAACAAAAAATAAACAAAACTTGTAAATCTTTACATGAGCCTTTTTTTTTTTTTTTTTTTTTTTTACACACACACACACACACACACACACACACAAAAAGTATTTAATCATTTGTAAACAGTGAATACTATTTTTTTTTGTAGTAAATGTGAAAAATACAAACTTTGCAATGAATAAACTGTAAGCTTGATCTCATTTTCTATAGAAATATATTTAATTTAAACACAGATTTGGAATTGTTTTATTTTTTAAAAGTAATTTTGATCTTATGCACAACTGATACAATGAAGAGAAAAATTAAGTAGTTTTAGGCGACAGTTAACAAAATTTTTGCAATTTGTGCATATGTCTAATGACAGACATTTAAAACTTGATAATTCTAGAAAATTAAGAACTCTTACCTGCCACACTGACAATATCATTTTCCAAAACAGTGCCAGGTTCTGTGCCCTGGTAAGTTTCAATGAATTTTTCTAAAGATATACTGACATGAAACTTATGGGGGTAAGGATGGCAATCAGAAGATTTCAGGGCTGCAACAGATTTACTGCGAAGCTTGAAATATTCCTGAAAAAGTTCAATAGGCAAAAATTGTAAAACTATGAAATATTTAAAAGTGATTATAGCTTTCATATTGGATTATTTAAAGTAGGTAATTTGATCTTAGCTAGTTTAATTACTTAAGCACTAGTTAAGTATTTACTAAAGTATAATCTCAAAAATTTATACACAATTCATTCTTAGTGGGTGTTACAAGTATGTAAATTTGTACCAAATTAATAACACAAACATCAATTTGTCATTAATCAATTGGTGAGCAAAAGCTAACCTGGTTGAATAGAAATTAACTTCATTATTTTTGGTAAAAAAGTTTGCTAGAGATCTAATGTAGACTAGAAGCTATCTATAGTTTATACAGTAAGTGAAGAAATAGATTCAGGCAACATAAAATCTAGAATATCTCAAGAGTTTTTTCAAGTGACGAATTAATAGCATGGTTACTCCAGCTTAAAAAAAAAACCTAAAGTGACTTAAACAGGAAATGAAATGATCAAACAAAGTATATTAATTATGTGAGTGATTGGTTTTCAGGATAAATATGTTGAAAATGACAGACAAGATAAAAGTTAAAAATATCTGACTTAGATTATACATTGAAAATTATCTTGGTTGTTATATTTACAACATTTTGGCTGTTCCATTTTTCTCCAACATTCTCCACATACCAGTCATATTTATTAACATTCTGAACATTAATTCTTTATCTATCACTGTCCTCATTCCATCATGTTTGAGGATCTACTGTATTCTTCCTAATTCTTTGTCTTGATGCCACCAGTTAAAAAATGTATGGCATGTCTAAATTTAAAAAAAAATCCACACAAAAACTAGCTTATATAACTGTCCTCTTTAATAAAAGCACTAAAAAACATTTATAAAAATAGTAGATTAGAAGTTAAAATGCCTTTTTCAATTTCTCCTATTACTTTTAATTCATTTAATTTCAAGATTTTATATAATATATATATATTATTATTATATAAAAAGATCATTTCAAATCATAAAAGGTACTTTTACTTTTAGGTTCTTTCTATTGTATAAAAGCAAATCTACAAGAATAAAAGTTTTAAAAGTGAAAAGTAAGCTATTGTTTCTCTCTAAGCACTGGTAGGAGTTTGAGTAATTAATACAATAATATTGAACCAGAATTGATGTCTGACTAATTCCTTTGTTGGTTAGTAAAGGTAAATGATTGAGAACTTTTTAAGAGGATATGGAAACTATTTTCATTCTCTTAAGTTTTTGCTAAACATCTAGAAATGAATGATGCAATATCAAGTCAAGTTAATAGAAAATTTCTATTCTCTGTATGAAGAAACTACCATTGTATGTCTAGTAGATTTATCTACTTCAGATAATAGATATTTAGGAGAATACATTGTTGATGTAGAAATCAATTTACTTCTCTTGCTAGTGTATGTAAATGTTAACAATAAGTAATGCAATATAGGATTCAGTATGTTTTCAAAACTGACATTTGGGTCAATTTCCTCATCATCTGTGCTGATGAGTTTGTCCTGTTGCTTAACTTCTTTAGTTGCCACCTCCGCAATTGCCTTTTCAGCTTTCTCTGCCTTTTCTTTGGCCTTCTTCTCTGCCTTTTGACGGCGCTTCTGTTCACTAAAATTAAGAAAAAAATGTTTTATCTAGAAAAATGCAAAGATGAAAGCAAAAAGAATGACATTCAGCAAAGCACTGAAAAACTATTTTGCAATTCAATAGAATTTGTCTTGGTTGTTAATATTAAAAAGTGTTAATACAATCTGGAGAATATCTAAACCAAATAAAAGATGTTTTTATGTGCTATAGCCAGGTATTTTTAATATATCTGGCCAAGTCAGTATTATTGTAAATAATAATTACATAATTTAAAATACTTTCAGCTTTAATTTTACCAAAATCATTTTAGTTTTACTAACATTTCAAAAACTAGAGTATCTTTGAGATCCTAAGATTCCCAATATGATGCATAGCTTGCAGTTTATAAACTCCAAAATTAAATTAAAATCCAACCATTATCGACAGCACAAACCTAATACACACATATTTTCTAGAAAAGCATTACTAAGAGCAAAGGATGAAAATGCTTTCTATAGCAATGTGAACATTATACATAAAATAAACAAAAAGACACATGATATCAATTTAAAAAAATCCTGGAAGTGTTTTTAACAAAGGATGAAAAGTGCAACACTGAAATCCTAAGGTGCATTGGGATAGCCAGAGTGTCAAAATGCTAAGCAGAGTATCAAGAAATAGAAAAACATTGTTAAAAACAAAGAAAGAGTACTGAACTCTTAGGTGATATCAATGAATTCTGGACAATCTTTTCAAAGATGAAAATGTTTGATGCAAAAGAAACATGGTTCTACAGAAGGATTCTGAGGATACCATGGACTGAATATGTTAGCAACAACAGAGTTTTAGAGAATATGTAAATGAAAAGAAAACTTATACTTAGCATCAGGAAGAGGCAGTTGAAATAGTGAGAGCACATAATGAAGAGGGTTTGGAAAATCTGATATTCATAGGACAGAGGAAAATAATGCTTAGTGAGTCTGAGTAAATGGAAGGTGAAATGAGAAATAAGAAAAAGGCAAAATTTATTAAGTGCTACAAAGAACAAAAAATTATGGAGAGCCATGATCGCCTACATCCTGAGGGGATACAGCATGAAGATACCAATTTTACTGAATAAATCATTAGCTTTTTATGGAAAGGAAATAAAAATGGCAAAGAATCGGGATGAATAGATTTGCTTGTTAGAAAGGTGTGTTTGTTAACAGAACTCAGTATTGTTCTAATAGTCAGTACAAACAAACATGATCAAAACAAAAAAAACTCCAAATGAATAAGTGGTGGTAATCATTATTGAATATAAATTCATTTAAAAAAAGCAAAAAGTGTTGTAATAAATGTATTATACTTGTTTGAATTTCTATCTAAAAACTACAACATGAGTATTGACGTCTGCAATGTCTATGACACTGAATTTACCTGGCATAGAATTTCCAGCTGGTAGAAAGAAAGCTACATGATGAGCTTGGTAGGATTGGTATCAGCTTGTGGACAAATGTCCGATGGGTGAGCAATCTCGTTACCCCTTGAGACAGAAGAAAAGCCAGCTGGACAGACATTTTTCAGAGTGACCAGCAAATGACTACTCTGGACAATAGTCTGCTTCACATGTCCTCCCTAGCAGCCAAAACAGAAAAAATTGAATCACTTATCTAAAGATCTACAAGTTATTTATTTGGTATTATTTAGCACCAATAAAAATGGAGCAGTTAAGTAAACGAATGCTTTAATTTTTAAACCGTTTGCTCTTCATAAAATACACTTCCCTCAAAAACATTTTTTGTGAATTACTTTGAAAATTCGCTTTGGAATTCCAAAGTTCCCTTCATAATTTAGGGAAGACTTGCCCGTTTAAGAACAATTTTTTTTTCATCAGTCCCTAATTTTCTTCGGCAAGATTCGTTTAACACGTAGACAAAGAAAAAAAAATCTTTACTCTTTCTTTTTAGTAACTTTTTTTACCATCTGAATAAAAAAATTAAAAAGAAAATTGATCCTTAAAATCTGGTTAGAAGTAAATATCTCGTCGAGTTAAAGATTTATTATGTAGTTTTTTTTAACAATAATACCAATTTTAATTTATGAAATCCAGTTTTATAAAATTTAAAAGAAGTATTTGATGGGAATTCGATTACGTAAAAGAAAACAATCACGAACTTTAAAATAATTTTAAAAAGTGAAAAACTTATATATCTTTAAATTTTTATTTCTAAATGAACTTAATACTGGCCTGAATATACGACACTTCAAAATAACAGACACATACATGCATGAAAAAGAAAATGAATAGTGGAAAATCGGAAGAAAAAATAATAATTTTTACCGGCAATCAAAAAAAGGTGAACTTTCAGAATCTTTTCCAGTGACATATTTAAACTTGCTTTAACATAACAGAAACATCAGCACAATAGATAAAAGCAGAATATAAGAGTATCACTAAAATAAATAAGAAATTTTGAAAGTTTTAAAGACTCACTTTTTACTGATTTTCTCCTCGTCTGCCATATTGCTGTACCACGTGCAGAATGTAATGTACAGGGTAGATTAAAATAATGGATTTGAGTATTTCCGGAACGAAATACAACACTATGTCTTACAGTTTTTTTCTTTTATAATTTAAACATTTTTTTTTTTGGCTGATGAAAATCTGATAATTTAGAATTCTTTTGCCTGATGAAATTTCTGATAGTTTTACAATTGTTTGGTGTGATTAAATTCTGATAATTACATTTTTGTCTGATAAAAACAAAATTCTGATAATTTTATCCATTTTTATGAACACAGGAAATAGCTCACAGAAGTTGACAAGAGCAAAAAATAATACAAAATCATAAGGATTTTATTTTAAAATTACTAACTAAAGTATCCAGTTTTTGTTTATTTTTAAGAAAAAAAGATTTTAATTCAAGTTGTCTTGGCATTTAAAAGATTTAAAAAAAAATTGGTAGCTAAGTAGACTTTTTCAGTTTAATTATTTAATTCATTTTAATGAATATTAAATATTGATTGTTACAAGCCATGGAAAACAGGACAGACTCATGTTTTTAAATTTTAGTCGACAGGAAATATAGCAGGCATTTATTAAGTACCGGAATAAAGATAGTGAGAAAAGTGGAAAAGACAGGACATGTCAGGGAGCGAGAATCACGTTCACTGACGATTAGGGAGCATAAACCTGTAATAAAAACGGGAGTCTTAACCAGTTTGACATCGTTCTTCAGGCACATTGGCTGCGGTATCCCTCGTCCAGCACGTGTGTGAATCCCGAGAGTAGGTTCACATTTTTCTGGTTCAGGTGGCGTATTTTAGTTAGTACCTTTGCATACAACAGCTGATGAGGATATTGTTGGAGGTGCAAGGCCTGTTTGTTTTTGTGTTTTTGTCATGTCAAGTGACAAACTTGAGAGTCTGTTTGGTGGTGGCAGACTATTTCTTGCATGGTCTACCTACTAGTTCAGATTTTTGTGTAGATGACGTCTGTTTCACTGATAGGTTCCATTCGCTGTTTGGACTTCGTATCAACGTTCATCAAATCGGTGATTTATAATACCTTGTCGCTTTGTCCCAAGGCTCGTCGTCATTAAGGTTTAGCTTAGCAAGTTTCTCCTCATGGTAAGTAGTGTACGTGTGCGGCGATTTAGTAGGCGCTGAGAAGGGCTGATTCCCATTCCTTGGATTGGAGTATTTGTGACATCAAGTAGTGCCAGAATCTGTATAAAAATGTTATTTCTACCTGACACAAAAACTTAGTAGAAATAGAAAGACATTTAGGCGCAAAATTTTCAAACACACGACAACCACTACGTAAAATAAAATTTTAAAAGAAAATAATAATTTATTTAGTTTCAGTTAAATGTCATGCATGATACACACTTGGCCGATCGTATGTAGAAAGAGACAGGACTGATTGGGTAGAGGATTTTCCCGCAGTAGGTTGCCATTATACGTTCTGCAGTAGACTTGTTTTCGACCAAGGCTATAGAACCTAATCTGTCGTTATATTTAACCAATGGCTGGAGGGTTAATACCTTTCCCAAGGGTATTTGCCTGTAAGTGAATGTTAAGTAGAGGGACGGTTAAATGTTTACTGAATTGGCCTTGTGTCAAACATGACCGAACTCCTTACAACTTAGGTTTTATTTATAATCATCAGAATTCTGAGAAGGTTGAAATGTGGAAGAATAAAAGTATTTCGTTTGTATGCTAAAGTAGAATTTTATGAACAGAACAGAATAACATCAATGTGTAGGAGTTAAGTGTTCAAAGAGAAAATGTACGTATGTATTGTAGTTAAGTGAATCCATAGCTTGTAGTTGTAGGTAGCAGAATGTGTTTATGTTATTGTAAAAAGATTACTAATAAAGTCTATGTTCCTTTTCCTTATTTATGGCCGTCGAGAAAGTGAAAAGAAATGTGAAGCAATAAAGGAAAATGGTACTTATTGAAGTTAATTTTTAGAAGTCGGTTGAAGTATCTGGTGTTGTTGTTGTTGTCGTCGTCTTCTTTGTTGACTGCGAGAAGGGTGAGACGGAAGAAGAAGAGATAAAGGAAATTAGCACACGTGAAGGAGAACAAATGTGTGACAGGACCTTAAGTCCGGGTCAGTGGTTTGAAGTTTTTGTCACATTTTGCGGTGTCGTCTCTAATTTCTGTTCCCATATAACCGACTGATTTGACTTTTTTTCTTTTATAGCGAAACCTTTTCACACTGAATTGTTAACTTTTCTCTTAGTTTTGCAAATCGCTTTCTTTCATTGGTTAGAAAATAAATTTAACATCATATCGCAAAATTTGGCTTCGTCTTTTTTTTTTCAGTACGGGGCCAATCCTTTTTCTTATTTGTCAAAATTAAGGTTTCACAAGGAATTGTGAATTTTGTAAAAGTGAAGAAGAGAAGGGTTACTTTTAATTCCGTATTCACCAAGAATGCATCGAATTCAACTAGAATTCGAACTCGGCTCTCTGATTTCTCGTTCCAAGGCGATATCCCCTGCATTACAAGGCACATTCATTTAGAGTTTACAATTACGAAAAAAAAAAAAAAATGAAGATACAAACAAAACTTGTACAAAATTTCCTTCTAGCGCAGGATAACAATTTAAGATAAAGGATCACCAGCGAAAAATGGTTTTCTTCAGTTGATCACATACTTCGTCCTGGTATGTTGCTCTGCCGATTTGCACAACCTTTCGTCACGGATTGGAAGGTAGCTGACCATATTCACATGCTCAAACTCTGTTTGACAGTTAGTTCTTATCTGCATATCTGCAATATGCAAGTGCTTTCTCTGGATATATACTACGTAGATGTTGTATCGTAGAAAGCGTCGGCTATACTTGCGAAATTGCCTTGAGCCTAACATTACCGAGTCCATCACATTTGAAAGAATTAAAAGAAGAATAAAGGGTTTCGTTTCTATTAATAAGTGTAAGATTTATTTAACGAGAATTAACAGCAATTTTTGTTATTTATGAAAGAATGTTCAATTGAAAGTTCTTCAGAAATCTTTCCTTGAATATGGGTATTTTAAAGTTCGATTTTTTAAAATTCAGACGAAATGGATTTGTGGAGAAAAATATGTCTAATTTTTGCTGTGTGTACAACGAAATGTTCATTTTGCTGTGTGTACACAATGAAATGTTCATATGTTCGAGTAGGATTTATTGTTTTGGTGTGTTTTTATATTAGAGCTGCTACTGATATTATGTTTTAGAGCTGCTACTGCTACTAATATTAAAGATTACCACAGGAGTAAAGAATTGTAGTGAGTAGATAAGTAGTAGTAAAAGCATATTGAAATATATTCTTTCCTCTTTACTAATAGAGTAACAGAGAAACTCTCTATTTCTATTTCTCTCAACACACAAATCATTTTCCTCTTTCTATTCTTCCATATTTCTGGTAACCTAGATATAACACGGACATAGCTTATGTGGTCAACTGACGCCAGGCAAAAATCAACCAATAACTAACACTCTCGCCAAAATCAAATCAGAAACGTATAGGCATTAAGTAAATATAAAAAAGACAGTGAACACAGTATAGCAATTGGTCCACCGTTCGCCAACCGTGCGTGTCGAAGTTTGTGTTCGCCGTCGGAGACTCAATCAACACACTAACTAGCCAAAAGAAGACTAACTCTGTGCAAACCAGAGATGTGCTTAAATAATCTTCACGAAAAAAATATACAGGAAACCAAAGAATGAATTCAAGAGTTAAATACACACACCGAGATACCCAGAACATAATATAACATAGCACAAACAGCGACCTGATAATACATTCCACCGGACACACACATGGAAGAACAAATATGCTATATTTACATGAATATACATATACACGGAAGAAAAACTCTTTATCACCTGAACACAGTAATACATGTATATTAATGAACATTCACATGAATGCCACAATGACTTAAACAAGAAACATATCTATAAGACACAAAATACAAAATGGACAGCAATGATAATCATTCTCATGCACATCAACAGTCAGCAGCACACTGAAACTTTTAAAGTCACTCAAGTGTGTTTTTTCTGTCAGTATCTTCGTTCTTTTCACTTTGCCTATACGACTTGATATGCGTTACTATTTAGAAAGAAAGATACAAAGACTCTGTGCTAAAGCAATTACTACTATCTTTTAAAACATTTCTTATACGAACTTTAATGTGAAGAATTTAATTTTATTCCTTTAACCAAAAGAACTTCTGCAGGCATTACTTTCTCAGAAAAATCATCATTGTATTTGTGAAATAATAAATTCCAACAGTTTATTGTTATATATATATATATATATATATATATATATATATATATATATATCCCAGAAAACTTGCTATTGTTTCTTATTCATTTGTTTGGTTATTTAATTTTCTGTTGACTTTCAATTTTTATAAAATATGGGGTTTTCGGCAATGTGTGGAATAAGACCAATATTGATATACATGGTCAGAACTCTTATTGTTCGAAAAGACTAGTCAGCAGTTGCAATCAGAGCAGTTCCGCAACAGATTAGTAAAGATATTTCTCAACCTATTTCTTTCTATTCGACAAAATTAACTGTTGCTAGGAAACTTTTAGACGTCTACCTCTGTTTAAGAAACAGCTTTATTCTAAATTTCATGCTATAAATAAGCAATACTCGTTTAAATCAGATTAATTTAACATTAAGTTGGCTAATTTTCCAAAAATAATGTCACAGATGTATATTTTATTTTTACAAGATTTTTAAAACCGAGAATTAGCTTTTGTTTACAAATGTGTCGATCGCTCAAAAATGTTCGAAAAATTGAAAAGTTAAAAAAAATATATATTGAAATTTTTTAGATTCCAGTCAATATAATTTCTGTTTGAAATACACCAGAATATTTTGCTTACTGGAAATGATAAATTGAATCATTTAGCTTTCAAATAAAACTGAAATAAAAGTTTCAAGAAAATATTTTATTTTTATTTTTAAAAATTCAGTTTGAAAGTAAAATATCAAAATGATATTTGTTGCTTAGTTTGTGAGATCCGAATATGTGCACATTGGGTCTGATATAATTATTTTATCGTTAGTATTACCTCATTTAAAACTTTTTGGTAAATGAATGTTTGATGCCTTTATCTTTTGTGTATTGAACAAAATGGTTATCCAGCTCGCGCATGTCATTCTCTCAGTTATATGGCATTTTGTGAAAAAGTTTGGTGGCCCTAGTCTAGACAAACTGGAAACCTTGCGTCACCTGTGAATTTGCCATTCTTCTCGATTCCTTTCAACAGTCGAATGAAAAGTAAGTGAACATTTTGCTGATAATGATTATAATTGTTTTTATGATCCCAACAGAATTGTAATTAGAACTTGTTACCTTGCCTAATCATTTGGCGCAGAAAGGAAAATTTTGTAGAAGTTTGTTTTGCAAATTTAGTATTTTGTGTGATTATTATTTTTCATGTCATTTAATAAATGTAAATTTCTTTCAAATTTCACACTGAAGTAAGAATATTGTGCTTTTTCGTTTGCGTCATTCATAATATTCGGGATAAGAGAATTTGATGTTCTCGTTTCTATTCTCTCAAAAAATCCTTTTATTCCTGCTTAAATCTCCATACCATTGTGAATTCATGTTGTGTTCAAGTTTATATTTAAAATGATTATTTTATTTAGTCGTTCGCTAAAAACTTTATTGCTCACATAAAATTGATACTTTATTTAGAGACAATATTTATTTGATTCGTTTTGTTGGACTACCCCCTGCCGACGATAATCGTACGCGGTGCGAAATTTGAAAGGCACATCTTCTTTCCTTTTCGATTTGTGCAGTAACAAGACGTTTTCTTTTTGTTCCGTCAACATGTAACTTCCTCAGAGGCACAGTTTCTTTCAACTCTTTACAAATTTAACTTCATTTCTCATTTTCTTTTTTTTATTAATACTTGTTTGTTTAAAATCCATGTTTTGTGTTTATTTTATCCCGGACTCCCATGAGTTCACCAACATTGTTTGCGGGATAAATGAACAAGGAACCATTAAATACTTACTGAAAAAACGTCCGCACTTCGCAACAAAAGTAGTGATTCCCGAAACAGTTCAAAAATATTTTAATTAATTACTAATATATGATGTTAAAATTAATAATTAATAAAAAGTGTATATAAAATGAATATTATAATAGATTATATTTGTCTTATACATTTACTTTTGGGAAAAATTTAAAGTTAAAAATTTAAGTTTCCACATTTAAAATTATATCTAAAAGCAGAAAGAAGAACAATGGCTGGTTGGTGATGGACTTTTTAGATTTAAAAAATAATATACTCTTGTATTTCTTCTCCAATAAAAAATGTGGCTTCCACCCTTGGAAATTTAAAGTTCAAATTCATTTGCACCTCTTTCAAGATACATAAGAAACTTAGCGGATAATGAAAGAAGGGAGTTAGATTTCACATGTGAAGGTAACGGACTGGCTACTGGGAGGCGGAGAACAGAAGAGATTGTGTGGTTCACATACGAAAGTCGTTAGCAGTCGCTTGGAGAGTAAAAGGCTGAAAGGTTTTGGCATTGACAAGGACGTCGGCGACGATTTTTAGAAACAAAAACTAAAAACCTGCCACGCCACCGTAGTCAACGAAAAGAAAGAGCGAAGAAAAACTAAAAGCTGATAGCGAAAAGGAAGCTACACAAAGGCAGAAAGAAAACTGAAAGATATTTCAAAACTATGAATCCAAGTTCCAGTGATGCTAATGAGTTTTTGTATGTTTATTTTTGCTCCTTTCTCTTAGGCGAGTGGACCTTTTCTGTAAATAGTATTTTCAATCTCATTTAAAGTTTTTGTATTACCTTCTCAGTATTTTTCCATTATTTGAAGATTGTATTTTAAATCTTTGAAGAGCCTATCATTTCTATATTTTTAATTTGTTATCTTGTTTTATTCTTAATTAGAGCATCAAAAGCTTTTGTGCAAGTTCTTTGTATGTTTATTTAAAGATTTGTAAAAAAATTCTCGAGCCTATGTGAAATTTTCTTTAGATAAATAAAATCTTACCTTCACAGGAATTGGCCGGCGAACTGAGAGAAAAAAAAAAAGAAAAAAAAAAAAAAGAAAAAAAGGGAAATAAATTACGCGAGCCTATGTGAAATTGATTTTGACTCAATGAAAACCTTGTCTCCACAGAAATTGTTCGTTGATTCAAGAAGAAGAAAGGAAGGAAAGTAACAAGACTATGAAAAAATGTTTTTGATATAAAATGAGGAGAAAAATTAGATTAACAAAAGAGTGTCTGAACTTACGTGAAAGATTTCGTTTCTATTCACGCGTCAGGCGTTGAAATTTTCGCAAGTGTAGTGGACGGTGCGTCCTTTTACTAATTTAGATTTATGAGTCGACTCGACGCAACCTTGGTCATATCTTAAAGCAGGTTTTAAGAAAGAACAAAAAGGCGAAAGTAACCAGAAAAACAATGTATTGACAAAGGTTACATGGGGTTGAGAGAGCATGCATGAGAAAGTGAAAAGGAAAGAGTCATTCTACTTCGTCTGTTCGTAGAAACAAAATAAGATGTATGAAGTTTTTACTCTAGCTGAAAGAAAGGTTTGTAACAATTGTTAAGATTTTCGTAAAGAGTTCAAAGTTCAAATCCTTGATGAAGAAAGTCAGACAGAAGACAAAGTTCTGTGTCTGTGTGTGCGTTGAGTAGAGAGAGAGAGAGAGAGACACTTACATGCGAATGTAGCAGTCGGTGGATTTCTACTGACGAAGGTTGGAAAAATTGTGGAATTATGTGTAGGAAGTTATTTTATGTAAAGTCCTGTTTGAATGAAAGTTAATGTGCATAGTGTTAATGTAGGAGAAGAAAAGTAAAAGAAATTTTGCGCCACTAATTGCTACACGCAATTAGTGCGCGTGTGTTTGTGTGAGTTAGGAAGACATGTTTTCTCTTGTCCCGGGACGAAATCCTAACTAGTGTACCACGTGATGTTTTCCGTTTTTATTAGCATCGTTTTTGGCGAGAACCAGTCATCACGTGGACGGCGAGTGACCGTGCGTGTGTGTGTGTGTGGGTGTCAATGTATGAAACCCTACACAAGTGTCAAATTACTCGCCAATTGTATTATCGGCCTTAACCAAGCATGTAGCACTTCAAAGAACATTCTTTAAAAAAGCCAATAAAGCTAAGTATTTCCAACTATCTCTCTTCGTCTACTTTTGAACGTATGTAAACCATATAACGCTTCTGTGAGCAATGAACTCTCTTACTCTTGTTTAAAATATTTTTTAATATAATTTTTATTTGTGTCAGATCACTTATTCTGTTGTATGATCATTTTCTCTTCATGACAATTCTTTAAAACTACAGACTTAAAATTTTTTATTTATTTTCCTAAAACGAGCTACCGGCACAACTTCAAACGTGCAAATTTGTAAATTCTTCATAATTCCTCAGTTAAGTCTGTAGAGAAGTGAAATCTTCATTTTGTTTTTGTCAAACAGGACTCCCAATTACAGAAAATCTGCTCTAAATCATAAAATAAAAAAATGCCATGTTAAGACATTATTTAATTAAAAAAAATATTTTAATTGCTTTTATGAATAAGACAAACACTATTTTCTTAAGAAAATAAAAATTCATCGAATTTTTACAAGAACAATTTTCATTTTTAGATTAGTAGAATTTATAAAGTTTTAAATCTTTTAAAATTCCGTAATAATTTGTAGCGGTTAGGTCATATTAGGTAAAGACTATATAAATGAAAAGTTTATTTTAAAGTTTATTATAATTCAGCGATCCCCAATATTTTTAAAAGAATTTTGATTTTTTTTGTGTCAATAAACATGTCAATTTTTCAAAAATATGGACGTCCATACACAATATTATCAGAATATGAGAGCGATACTGATAGTAAATTTAAAGTCTATTGGTAATTGTTTAACATTTCTTCAGCAAGCGTCTTCATAAGTGCCTAAAGTAAAGTTCAATAAAATACGGTTTATGTGGATATGTGGGGAATATAACGGTGCACTCTAGACTGATTTTAGTGATTGGGAAAACATCCCCCCGATTTATTTAATAGGCACACCCATGTTTTCTTTATTTTTCATTTTATTATTGTTTGGAATTCGGACGTTCAGGTTTTTTTTAATATAAAAAGCCTGGACGACTGAAACACCATCACCAGTAAAAATAACTTACATTTATACTTATATTTATAGTTTATTATTCAATAGCAAGATTAACGATCATAACACAAGAACAAATAAAATATTTAATAATCAAGTTACAAACGCCTTTAAAAGAAGCACTGATATTCAGTAAAAATGTGGTGGATAGGAAATTAATAATTAAAAGCAACCTTCTTCACTTTTGCAAAAATTCGCAATGGTGTGTGAAATCCCTGTTTTGCTGAATAGAAAAAGAATTGACCATGTGCTTAAAGAAAAAATCCGAACCGGATTTCGTGAATAGATGTTAAATTGATTTTCTAACCAATGGAAGCGATTTGCAAGACAAAAAAGAGTTAGCGATCCAATGCGAAAAAACTAAATGACTATAAATGCTTCGGTGAGAGTCAGTCAGTCAGATGGGAGCAGCGAGACGACTCACTAAAATGTAACAGGATAAATTTATGGTCGACCCGAACGTAAGGTCGCGTCGCGTATTCGTTCTCTTTCGCCGTTCTTCTCGTTCCTTTTACTTCTTCTCCATTCAAAGACATTCCTACCTAACAAACGTTCATACATACATACGTATACATAAACTTTTTCCAACAAATTACTACTATGAACATTTTTACAACTCTTGATACCTTTAATTTTCTCATTGCACATTAACTCCTACAATTCATGTTATCCTTTCTATCAATAAATTTCTATTTTAATATGCAAAATGTATATTTTTATTCTTCCACTATTTCACACTAATCTACACATTCCAACCTGATGATAACGAAAATAACCTTCTGATGATAATTACAAAAAGAAATCCTAAGTTGTATGGAGTTCGGTTATGTATGAAGGCTGAATTAATGAACATTAACCATCTTCTTATAGCTTCAAAATCAAAACGATTACTTCGTTAATAATATTAATTAATATTATAATATTAGTTAATTAGGTTTACACTTCACTTTATTTTTTGTTTGGAATTGTTTTGTCATTCTTTTTTAACTTTTGCATTTTTCTCAAATTTCGATTTTGCTTTTCTCTTAATCTAGTTTTGTTTTTAACCTTCTATTTTTTTCTGGTTTCAGTGCGTGTAAATTAATTTACACTAGGCATTTAATTTAATATTCTAAATTAATCTTCGCCTTTTGGTTTATAGGGAGCGTCGGCTATGCTTGCGAAACGGCCTTGAGCCCACCACATTTGAAAGGATTAGAAAGTTGAATAAACATTAAAAGTATAAAAGTGTCGTTCATATTAATAAGCGTGTCGTTGCCTAGTTAGAGGCCAGAAATAACGACATAAAGACGGAATAGAGTTAAACAAATACATTAACAAAGAACAGTAGTGCAAACAGATACAACACGAGAAGGGCACCAGTGTGACTGTATTAGTCCGGCTGTCAGAGCTATCTGCTGGAATAGACCTCTCTCTGCACAAAGCAGAAACTGCTGCTTATTTATAGTTTGGGAGAGTTCATTTGTGCATGGGTAAATTACCATAACATCCCCACTCCTAAGTATCAACTTCACAGGAGTCTTAATATTTTTTTTTATTTTTGGATTAACAAAAATCTGTCATTTTCCTTTTTTTAAAACGGCGCTGTTTCGAGACCGCTTGTGGTGTTGGTTTGTCAAAAGTATTGTCAATGAGGAGAACCGCTGTCAGCATCGTCTGACAGGCGTTTCCTGATTTTATTTAAATGTCTTGTGAGTAAACTGGGGACCTTTAATTATGTAGACCATATTTCCTACTCTTTTCTTAATTGTACCCATTTCCCAGAAAGATTTATTATTCCGAAACATCCGGGTTGGTAGCGTTTTGTAGGTACTGTGTTTGTTCGTTCAGGTTTTGTTTGTTTGTGAAGTAGCTTTTTGAAAACAGACCTGATTTTACGCAAAAACATTACCTCGGTTGGGGATAATGATGATAGTGTTCTGTCGTTGTGTATAATTATATACACATGAAAGAACTCTTGTAGGGCTTTTTCTGTGGGTGTGCCTCTTGCTTTCTTCAAAGGTTTTTTCAGCGTGTCAACGAAGCGCTTGGCCTGTCCGTTGGACCTTGGGTGATATGGAGCGATCCTAATATGATTGATCTGAAAGGTCTCACAAAAATCCTTAAAATCGCCGGACATAAATTGTGTCCCATTGTCTGACAGTAAACAATCGTCTAATCCAAATCTGGCGGGCAGTTCGTGTAGAAAATTGATTGTTACTTCTGCAGTGGGATTTCTACATCTAAGAACTTCAGGCCACTTACAAAAAACTATCTACTTTTTTTAAAAAAAAATCATATCACCCCAAGCAAGGCGGTAACGCCACTGATGTGCAGGGGGCTACATAATAGTGAGAAGATTAGAAAAGAGAAAACCGGAAACCGCATCCTAAACAGGAAACAAGGGATGAGCCTCTTCACCTGTTCAATAGATGTGGGTGGAGTGTGAACCGGGCGATAGTTTAGTCTATCTACTCCAATTGAAAAAAAAAACAAAAAAAAAAAACAGTGAGAAGATTAGAAAAGAGAAAACCGGAAACCGCATCCTAAACAGGAAACAAGGGATGAGTCTCTTCACCTGTTCAATAGATGTGGGTGAAGTGTGAACCGGACGATAGTTTATCTTTCCAATTGAAAAAAAACAAAAAAAAAAACAAAAAAAAAACAACAGAAAACAAAAAAACAAAAAACAAAGTGAGATTAGAAAAGAGAAAACCGGAAACAGCATCCTAAACAAGAAACAAGGGATGAGCTTCTTCACCTGTTCAATAGATGTGGGTGGAGTGTGAACCGGGCGATAGTTTAGTCTATCTACTCCAATTGAAAAAAACAAAAAACAAAGTGAGATTAGAAAAGAGAAAACCGGAAACCGCATCCTAAACAGGAAACAAGGGATGAGTCTATTCACCTGTTCAATAGATGTGGGTGGAGTGTGAACCGGGCGATAAGATATTAAAATTCGACTAAGGGACCTGGAGAATCTATATGAAGCCAAGACCATGGTCGGTCCGTTTTGAGCCAAGGACTATATTTGACTGGAGGTGCCTTAGCTGCCAAGGCACAGCCGTTACAGGATTTTACGATGTTTTCGATATCCTTATACATAACTGCGCATAAGGCTTTTCATCCTTGTAATCCCTGAGTGACTGACATGGAAATCTTTCAGAATTCTTCTTTGTAGTGTTCTGGAAATCATGACTCACTCACTATATAGCAGTACTTCGTCGCATAGAGAAAAATATCTGAAGTTTGTTGGTCCTTTTCACAAATTGTGGCTTTGGTTTGCCTGATAAACTCATCGTTTAGGGCTTCTCATTTGATTTGGTTGAGAGTTAAAGGGTGTTTCTTTACTGTGTTGCATAAGGTAACTTTAATTTCCCTTCTGTTCGAAGAGAAGCAATCACAGTATCTCTAAGAGGTTCGCTTCGGGATTAATCTGGACAGTCCGTCGGCATGACAGAATTTTTTAGACGGTGGGAACTCCATTTTAAAGTTATAATTTAAAAGAATTTTTCCTCAACTCCGAAGTCTATTTGCAGTATGCACAGGCAGACCTTTTGAGAACTGAAGATGATCAGTAACAGTTTATGGTCTGTCTGAAATGTAAAGTGTCTACTGTTAATGTACCGGTAAATCTTTGTTACTGCGAAAATAATCCCTAATGACTTCTCAATTTGCGAGTAATTCTTTTCTGCAGGAACAAGCGTTCTCGACGCATGAGCTATTAGTTTGTGAATTCCATCTGGCATCTTGTGCATAATATATGCTTTAATGCCATACCAGCTAGCGTCGTTGGCAACTATAATGTCGAGGTCTGGGTTATAGTAGGTGAGAAATAAGTCCGACGTCAAGACTTCCTTTATTTTGACGAATGTTTCTTGACATTCAGGTGTCCACTCCCAGTCTTTGTTTTTCTTTTCAGAAGTTCGTTTATCGGAGCACGTAAGTTGTGCATATTCGGTATAAACATCTGGTAATAGTTTGCCAATCCTAAGAAACTTGTAAGTTAGAGACATTTTTGAGAGCTGATATATCCTTGATTGCTGTCGCCCGTTCGGGATCTGGTCTTATGCCCTCTTTATCGATATTGCGTTCCAAGTATTTAATCCTCTCCATAACAAAGTCGCATTTAAATTCTTTCAATTTGAACCCGTACGCCTGAATGCTTGAGAAGACTTTATGAATGTGTTCCTTTTGCTGTTCTACATTTTGACTGATCATTAATGTCTAAATATACAATTTTGAAGTCAAAGTTGCTCAGCATAGTATCCATCACTTGTTGGAAAATTGCTGGAGCAACCTTTACCCCGAACGGCAGATGTTCGAACTTGTACCACCCACGATGGGTGTTGATACAAAGCAACTTAGAACGTCCTTCCTCCACTGGTATTTGAAGATACGCGTCACTGAGGTCAATTTTTGAAAAGAAATTCCCTCTATTTAGTTTCGAGAAAATTTATTCCCGTCTAGATAAAGAATAATGATAGTCTTTGCTGCATTAAGCCTTGTCGAGAAATCGGCACAAACCCGGATCTCGTTTGAATTCTTCTTTACATAGACAGTCGGTGAAACCCGTTGACTGTACACAATTTTCGACAAGACACCGGTTCTTTCTAGTCTGTCGAGTTCTTCATTTATTTTTGTATAAAGAGGCGAAACGCATTTTCTTTTTTTCTTAAACACTGGCTGGATGTCATCCTTTAACTCGAATTTTGCCCTCATCTTATTACACCGACCATGGTCCCTTAAACTTGATTTTCTTCCCTGTTACGAACCTGGTCATTTTATATTTTATTAGTTCTTAGCAAGATTAGTTGTCCAAACTTTTTCCAAATGTGTAGATTTATGGTTGTTAAATCTGAACTAGAATCCAATAAGTTTAATATTTTTATTTAGGATGCACGTACTTCCTAATGTTTAACCTGTCTTGTTCATCTGATTTTGTGTTTTTTTACGCAGCTATTAACCTTTTTTCTCACTCGACAATGTGAGCTCTTGTGTCCGACACAGCTACAATTTAGGCACTTTTTATTCTGGTAAGGGTAACCCTTATACAAACTCACAACTATAACACGGATTAGGAGGCAAGATTTTTTTTGATGGTTTGATGTAGAGGGAGAATTAAAATTGTTTTTTCCTTTGGTGTATATGCCAGATTCCTCCATATTTTTTGAATTTTGACGTACGCTTACGAATCTTTGACATTCTTTCGCTATTTGCTGAGGAGTAAGGTTTGGCTCATTTTCCTATTTATGATTTCTATATTAGACCAAATAAAAAAAAAAAAAAAAATCAACAACAACCTCCAAAAATTATTAAACACTGAAATAAAAAAATGAAAACAACACAAAATATCCCTATTAAAAGAGACAAATCCAACAAATATCAAATAAACCCAAAGGAATATGAAAAAAAGATGAATGAAGAAATCACAAAATCTTATAAAAAAAATCCTGGATTCCTATATTGAAAACATTAACAAGGAAGCTAATATTATTACAGATAAATTAAATTTCAGCCAAAAAATACAAATTTTAACCGGTAGACAAGCTTTCTTAAAAATCAAAGACAATATAGAAGATTTTTCCCAACACTTCATCATACCGACCTACAAATCTAACAAAAACAGAAGTGGGCAAAATAAGCCATCAAATATTAAAAAATATTGCTAAGAACAGCCACTCAAGCTAACCAGTGGAAGAACACAAGTGATTGCATGTCCTGGTTCCAAAAAATCCAATGCAAAAATAAATATACGTTCATTAAATATAACATAAAACACTTTTACCATCAATTTCTGAAAAAGGTTTGATGGAAGCGTTTAATTTTGCTAAAAGGGGCATAAACATACTATCTGAAGATATTGATATAATCCTACATTGCCACAAATCAATACTTTTTCACAAAGGTAAAGAATGTATTAAAATATCAAACAACAGCACCTTTGATGTACAATGCAAAGAATTCAACTGGAATTCGAACTCGGCTCTCCGATTTCTCGTTCCGAGTCAATATCTACTGCATCACGACACGCAAAAATGTTTATGAAGCAAAAAACAAAAACAAAAACTGATTTTACCTCCTCTCTTATATTCCGCATGATTTATTTTAATTCGATTTATTTTCCGAACGCCTTTTTCTTTTACGTTTGAAAAGAAAAAAAAAAAAAAAACGCACCCGAAATATAACTTAATTTTAAATTCTCAGAATCTGAAAAATATATGATTATACACGTTGTCAAAATTCTTAAATATTGCATAAAATCCTGTTTTTCTATATACAGTCAGAATCAGGCTATGCTTCGCTCAATAAACTCAAGTTTTTTCGAGGAAATTTTGTTGTTTTATCAAATGAGACTGGAAAATGAACTTCACTGACGCTAGTCAAAATAGATTATGTCGCATTTCCGACAATAATTTCTATTTCATTTTTAATGTAAGTAGGTCCTTTTGACCTCGCATTTTAATTTTACTAAACAAAATAGTAAAACTTTCTTTAATCTTTACTAAAATAAATAAAACAAATGCCTAAACGTATTTATTGCTTTTTAAACTACTGCTTACAAGTATAAGTTGCAGTTTTAAAAAATGTTTGAAATAAATTGTATTGGATTTTAAACATTATTTTTCGTTTAATTTCGCATGTATGACGACATATCTAAATCAGGGTTATTCTCATGAAATTTGAATATAATGTAAGGGAGACAAATCTGTTTGGAATGTAAAAATAATTTAAAAAACTAAAATGCACAGTGCCATACCCCGAAAAAATTATTTTATACATACATAACAGCAAATAAAATTGCTTTTATTTGTTGCTATTAATATTATATATTTTCATAATATTATATCTTTTTGTACTGAGCGCATTAATACTGCTTACTTTCCACTGCTTTTTTTTTTTTTTATTTCTAACATTTTTTTATTATAATTTTCGGTTTAAGCAATTATCTTGATAATGTTTTCTCCCACAGAATAGGGGAGACTACTTGACGTATTCATTAAAATCTAAATGATAGTTTTTTTTTGTTTTTTGTTTTTTGGGGTTTTTTTTCAGCGATTTGGTCTACGAGAAGCTATTGTTGATTGTCATGATACTGTCCAATAGATTTTCTCCACTTGTTCTTATAAACTGCGATAGTTTTTAAAGAATTGCTTCTTATGAAAAGGCTCTTTATTATCGTTTGCAATTATTCATATCGTAAAAACCAAAATGCCCAACACATAGCATCTGGTCGAAATTATTTTTAAAAGTACATTTAGAAAGACATCTCAATTTAGGTACCTCCACTAAATCGCTGAAAAAAAACCCCAAAAAACAAAAAACAAAAAAAAACTGCATAGTATGACGAAAAGAAGGTTCCAAACTTAATAAAAAAGAACTTTTTCCGTCAAAATATTTATGTTATTATTAATAGGAACGTTCAAAGTATTTTTTAATTATTTTTAATCTTTTCTAACACGTTGGAAATTTGGGTAAAAATCTTGTTTTTATTTTAGTTAGCGGGGTACCAAATATTTACGAGAGGAAAATGAAAATATTATAAATGCTATGTATTGCGTAACTCAGTTTTTTCCCGGTGATAAACACATTAATTTGGAAATTATTGCAAAAATCAAATGTCGAATTTTAATGAAACTTTCAAGACTTATTTACAAACGAATTAAATTATTTTAAATCATTATCTTTAAAAAATCTTGGTAAAAATATTTACTTTTATATCTATTACTCTCTCCACGTAAATTCATGAAATTTCAAGAATTTAAATTTTGTAGGCAAATTTGGTTGTATTAGTTAAACGCAGGACTCATTAAGGAATGTAAATCATCTGTTATTTTTTCAACGATTTGGCCCCTCTTTCCGAAAATCTGATCCAAATAGTAAAATAAAAAATGCAATAAAACTATGATATTTAATCATATAAGCATTTAATTAATAATATAATAATTAACAAATAATAAAATTAACGACATTATATTCTAAAGAAATTTTTTTTCGATTAACAATGAAATTTTAGAAGAATTGTTTTCATTTTTTAAAATTATAATAATTTATAATTTTTCAAAATCATTTTCAAAATATTTCAAAGAATTGTAGAAGTTACGTTAAGTTATTAAATGAAGACTATATTTACTTATCGAAAATTGAAAAGTTTTTAAAAAGTTTTTGTGCATTTTAAGTTTTTTTTTGTATGGTAATTTCTGTATGTACATTAAAGGTTATGTGTTTCAAGGTTTATTCCTCTTGCATGAAAAAATTGAACAATTTTGTCAATTCCAGTCGCCATACAATTATCTTATCTCGCATCTGTCGAGCTGTCATCAACACGTCAAATACGGGGGGAAAGGTCAGAAAGTTCAACATTGTGTTTAAGAAATAGTTTTATTCTAAATTTAATTCTATAAATAAGTAATGCTTGCGTAAATCAGATTAATTTAACATTAAATTTGCTAATTTTCTAAAAATAATGTGTTATAGATGTGTATTTTATCTTTGCAAGATTTAAAAAAAAAACGAGAATTAACTTTTATTTACAAATGTGACGATCGCTTAGAAATGTCCGAAAAATTGAAAAAATTAAAATAAAAGCTTTCATTTCACACTCAGGACAAACCTTTATTAGCAATATCAGATTTGTCTTTTCTTCACAAAAGAAAGACAAAGACATCATACACACCAGCGACATTAGCTTGCCTTTTCTTCTCAAACGAAGAATTTTATCCAAGTTTACGAAAACTGAACTCTTAAAATACACATTCAAATGAAAAACTTTATGCAGGACTTTCCTACATATATGTCATATCAAAACAACAAAACTGATACCATTCTACTCGTTAAATTCACACAGCATGCGGCAACGTTATATTGAGGGTGTAATTGTTCAGTTACTAATCACGCCAGATTATGCGCTCTCTCCTAGAAAGTGTAATGGTAAAGTTTGCTTAGTGCAATTACAGTGCAAACTACAGGGTTGCTGTACCTTAACAGGCATCTGCAACGGGAATTGGCAAGTGATTCTGGTAAACGCCATAGTCTCGCGAAACTGACGGGTTCCTAATACTGTGTGCAAAAACTGCACACACACTCACACACAATTATGCAACTGTTTCATTTTTCAAATCACTTCCGAAGGTACAATACTTCACTTTGTTCATCTAAATGAATATACCTCTTACTTCAACTCAGATAAACTTGTTAATATATATATATATATATATATATATATATATATATATATATATATATATATATATATATAAACAAGAAAAAAAAAAGAAAAAAAAGAGAGCCAATTGCCGGGTAGCACAGCGTTTCTATTACATCATTTAATTAAGATTCTAAATAATTTTCTATTTTTTTTTTTAATCATATCACCACGAGCAAGGCGGTAACGCCACTGATGTGCAGGGGGCTACGTAAGAGTGAAAAGATTTGGAAAAGAGAAAACCGGAAACCATATCCTAAACAGGGAACAAGGGATGAGCCTCTACACCTGTACAATAGACGTGGGTGGAGTGTGAACCGGGCGATAGTTTAGTCTATCTACTCCAATTGAAAAAAAGAAAAAAGAAGAAAAAGAAAAGTGAAAAGATTGGAAAAGAGAAAGCCGGAAACCACATCATAAACAGGGAATAAGGGGTAAGCCTCTACACTTGTACAATAGACGTGGGTGGAGTGTGAACCGGGCGATAGTTCAGTCTATCTACTCCAATTTGTCTATCTACTTCAACTGTGTCGAGAATTGTGAAAGTGATTAACTTAGTAATGACATTATAACAATAATTCTATTATCGTAGAAAGAAAGAAGACAAAAAGGAGAAAAAAATGATAGATAAAATGAAAATGTTGAAATCACCAACATGTAGAAGGAACAGACGATAAAGTAAAACAAAAATCGAAAAATAAAAAATAAAAAAAACTTTCGCCATCTTTGCCATTTTAAATTCATCATCTTGGCTACGAACGTTAGTTCTGAAAGCCATTTTTGTCTTGTGGTTAAATATTTTCGTTGGAAAATCGAATTAAACTTTAATTAGGCGTGTTGTTCCAATTGATAAACGCAGTATGAGACACAGGCAGTAAAATACAACTTTCTAAGAGGAGGGGGTACCAAAAAATTAAGAGTTGTAGACGCCAGCAAACTTGTCTTGTTATTTTTTGACATTTAACTGAGATTTAGAAAGATTCTGATTCGCCAATCCTTCAAGCAGTGAAGTCGAGCCTGCCCAGAAAACCAGCATTAAAAAAACATTGGTATCATTCCTGAACTCGAACTCTGACGCCAAAGTAAAATATCCAACGACTTTGACAATGGTTTGTTTACTTTCGATATATACGAAAGGTCGAAATATTTATTGCTTTATAAGCGTCAACATCATCATCATCATCATCATCATCATCATCATCAGTCCTATGACAGGGCCTCCGCTATAGGCGCGGTCGTAGGGTTGCAGCGTAGTTAAACACCTGGCCAGTTCTCTCCACATCAGTCAGTTAAGTGTCATACTTTGGGCGATCTTTTGAGACATGACTGACGGAGCAGAAGATTTTTCCGCAGTAAATTGCCATTGCTTTCTGCTGTAGACGAGTTGCCAGCCAAGGCTATAGAACCCAATCTGTCCTGCTATTCAAACCATAGCTGTAGGAAGAAGAGGTGGATTATACTATTAAGTACTCATGTGAGTTATCTAAAAAAAAATAAAAAAAAAATAAAATAAAACGTCTTATCCACCCAAAGTCGGTTAAAAGAAACGAAAGAAATTTAGATGATTGATGCTCATCAATAAAAAAATATAAACGTTATTCATAACATACACATTTAGTAAGATTTGTTTAGTCTGACAGAAAGCGACAATAATGAACACACAGTGAGAATCGATCTTACTAGATAAGGCCTACGAGTCTACCTTTCTAAAATCATTTTACTTCAAGCGTTTAATTAACACTATTAACTTAATCTACAACAACGTCCTCCATATATATATATATATATATATATATATATATATATATATATGTGAAAAGTGTATGTATATAATTATAAATATATATATATATATATATATATATGTGTGTGTGTGAAAAGTGTATGTATATAATTATAAATATCAATATCAATATATATAAATATGTAATTTGTTATATATATTATATTGTTTACATATTATATATGCGTGGTACTTATTTAAAAGCGCTCAATATCAGTGATAGAGCAAACATATTCATATAGATAGGTGTGAGTTTGTAACCCTGGGTTTCACGCTTTTGCGATCGTCAGACAAACTATATATATATATATATATATATATATATATTTTTTTTTTTTTATTTCTCTTAGGAAAAAATCACATTTGTTTAGGCTAAGTTTGAAGCCATATTTTTTAATTCTCTCAAATACTTGCAAAATATGCCTCGGGTGTTCTTCCTTGTTTTTGCTTTTTATCAATATATCATCGAGATATGCTGTAGCAAAATCAAGATCTGCCAGCATCGAACCCATAATTTGTTGGAAAATTGTAAGCGCGACTTTAATGCAATATTGTAGCCTGTTTATGCGATATAATCCTCTATGCGTATTTATAGTGAGTAACTGCGCATTTTTCGTCTACTGGAATCTGAAGATACGCTTCCGACAAATCTAACTTTGAAAAACTCCGTCCTCTATTTAGAGTAGCAAAAATGTCTTTTGCTGTTGGGAGGGGGTAATTTATATTTTTAGATAGTCATTTAATCCAGTAGAGTAGTCGGCGCATATTCTTGTTTTGTTGTTTTTCTTCATCTTGACATAAACAGTTGGCGCAACCCATTGGCTATATTCAGTCTTTTTAATAATGTCTTGACTTTCAAGTCTTTGTAATTATTTGTCAATAATCTCCATTAACGCATATAGGACTTGCCGTTTTGGCCGAAAAACTGGTGCAACATTTTCTTTTAGTTCAAAACTTGCCTTAGCTTTCGTACATAGTCCAAGTCCTTCAGAAAAAATTTATGGGTATTTAGCTTTCAGTACTTTTTTTTTATTTTTTCAGAGAAAAAACCGTTTGCATTAACATTTTTGCAAACCGAATGCAGAAGCACGTTGAATAAATAGAAAAGTTCCATCCAGTCCGTACCACATAAATTCACTGAATTTTTCATAACATACTTTTAACTTTTTCTCTGTACCATTAAAGCAAATGTATACCCAAGTTTCTCCCATGAATTTGAGTTTTTTGTTCAGTATCCCCTCTGGCATTGATGATTGAAAGATCACTTCCAATATCTACTTGCAGCCTGATTTTTTTCTTGTTTGCAAAAACAGTTAAATATTTTCTTTTTCCATTTATTGTTGCGTTTTATGTACCCTTTTTTCCTTATTTTTTTTTTACGTTACTCCTACAGTGCGAAGATTTTCTGTGTCCTTTAATCCTACAAGTAAAGCAAAATTTGTGCTTAAACGGGCAGTCCTTTTTAAATCTCCGCACCCATAGCAAGGATTTATTTTAAAATGAAGAGTAGTTTTACCTTCATATTTCTTCTTTTTAATCGAACGGATATTTGAAATATCTCGTGTCTCGATTTTTTCTGTATCCGCCTTTAGATTTAAAATCCTTGTACATTCTTCTGCTAAATTCTGCAGTGTAATATTTTGGTTTTGTTCCAGCTTCGCTAACAATTTTGTCCTGAATTCTTTCTCAGCTGGGTTTGTCATCCCTTGAATAAAAATTGAACACTTGAACATGTCTGGGAGTAATTTCATTAGGTTTAAAATTCTTGCAGTACTTGTTGACTCTACTTGAATAAACAGTAAAATCTTATTCCTCATTTTTAGTTAAGTTCAAGCATTCCCAACACGTGTTGAACAAAGAATTATTTTGTCCAAATATTTTTGATAATAACTTTAGTATTTCGTCGAACGATAATTCACACGGTTGTTTGGGCAAGATGTAATGAGCGAACTTTTCGTGTTCTACAGAACCAAATTTTTGTAATAGGCGACGTATTTTATTTTCATCAGACCAGCCAATTCAGTCTTTTTTTGAAAATGTCCTGGTATCTTCTGAAATATGCTCAAAAGTAACGTCATCTTCTGGTTTGTATATAAATTCTCTTATCGAATTTATAACCGTTTTCTGCGAAAAAATGTTTACCATACCGGTTTTTTCTTTTTTGTGACAAATTCCAATAATTTTAAAAATCTTCTTGCCGTACGAGTCTTTGCTGGAGGACCTCGAACCTTTCTTGTTCGCTTTTCCTTAGACTTTCCTGCTGTTTGAAAAATTCAAGCATACAAGACTTAATGTCTTCCATTTTTCTCGAGGAAAAACGTCAGCAAAGAGTTTTTACTATTTTTTTTCTTTTTAATCCTCCGTTAGCACACGTAGCCAGTCTGCTGTGGCAAATCTTCGTTACCAGTCTGTTGTTTTTTTCCGTGTGTGTATATTTAACTCGAACATCTTCGTCGCCAGTTCGTTGTATTGTCGAGGTGGTAAACAGTGCACAGATGATAAAATAATATCTTATTCGGTAGATACAGTATAAATAGTTCGTAGTAGATCGCAACAATATGAGTGGTTGAGTTAGCAAGTAACACACAGGTTAACTGTAGCCCTCAGCTCACACTAACTTCATTATTTATTTTTGATGATACAAAAAATGCGGTACAAAGCCAAAGGGGGATGAGGAATGGCTGGTCCTCTTCTGTCTTCCATTAACTTAGCTACCTTCACTCGCTGACCCAAGCAGACAATACAATATCCCTTGCACCATACATCAAATTCTTACGTACCATTCTTGCTGCAAACATCATAATGCCTCAATACACTCTGTGAAAATCTAGCTAAACCCATATGTACAATTTGTGGTGGTGGGGGGATAACTTTTAAAATTGATAACCTCAATGATTTTCATACAATGAATGAAAATATATACAAAAACTAAACAAATATTTTTTCTAAGCGCCGCTTAGAAGTAGTACAAGGCCGAAAGTATGGGGCACCCAGTGAGGACCGAACTCACTATCCAGTTGTAACTGGTTCTAGCGAGACAAGCTTGCTAACCATTACACCACGCCGAGGTGCCGAAGTTCGCACTAACTTCATCTTTTAACCGACTCACTCTTTTTTTAATAAGCGAACCCGGACACGTGATCGAACCACGTCACAATAGTTTAGAAATTGTTCGAATATTCTATGTCCAAGCTCTATTCTTTTAGCCATTATACCCACCTTACTTTAACTGGGTTCCTGTGTCCTTACCACTCTCTCTTTTATATATTTCGTTAAAAACGGCTGACAGATTTCTATAAAGGAGGGAGTGGCAAGGACACAGAAATTCAGTTAAACTAAGGTGGATATAATGGCTAAAAGAATACCTGAAAGCGCTATGACATACACAACATTCCGATAGTTTCTACATAATTTATGTACAGAAAAGAAACAAAATGGTATAAGAAAATCTCAATAAAATTGACCGAATTTTTTGTCAGTTGCTTTTAATTAGGTTCCACCACTCATTTTCGATACCTAAGTTTTAAACTGAATTTTTAAAAATAAAAAAGTTTTCTTGAAGATTTAATTTTAGCTTAATTGAACGCTAAATGATTGAATCCCCCCCCAGAGAGAGAGAGAGAGAGAGAGAGAGAGAGAGAGAGAGAGAGAGAGAGTGTGTGTGTGTGTGTGTGTGTTGGTGTATTCCTGGAGAATAATGCCTTTCAGGCAGGAATTAAAGTTTTCAATATCAAGATATAGAATATAAAAAGAAAAAAAAATGTTAAATAGCGTTTTTGTGTGTGCTATCCAAATAATAATAATACTTACTTTATTTTATGGTCTTCCATGGAGTCAGGAGAGATGATGATAGATGTTTTAACTTTCTGATTAAACGTTGCAAATTCAGTCAACGGAGAGTAGCGTCTTTAAGTGAGATGTTCCCACTTTCTTTACTTTTATATATCTTATCTATTATTCACACAAACAAATATGATTCAATAATAAGTAGTTTCATTTTGTCTTCATGGAATAAAATAGTTTCATTTTGTTTTTATAGAACAAAGTGTTGATATAGGAAAGGTCTTACTAAGAAACAAATAAATAATAACAGTGAATTAATAGTTTGCCAGGCTAGATACAATATAGAAGCTGTATATCAATATTAATCAATATAGAATTCTATACCAATATATATGTACCTCCACTCATTTTCGATATATAAATTTTAAAGTGAATAAAAAAAAACAATAAAAACTTTCATTTTAGCTTTAATTGAAAGCTAAATGATTAAATTTACTATTTCCAGTAGGCAAAATACTCTGGTGGATTTTAAATTGAAATTATATTGATTGGAATCTCAACTTTTTTTTAATTTTCAAAATTCAACTTTTTTTTGTCCATTTTGACGGATTGGCAAGTTTGTAAAAAAAATTTGATTCTTAATTTTAAAAATCTTGTAAAAGTAAAATATACATGTGTGCCACTTTAGTTTTGGAAAATTAGCAAATTCAATGTCAAATTAATCTGATTTGAAACAACTATGAAAATTAGAATAAAGGTATTTCTTAATCACGGAGGTCATACGTTTCTAACGCGTGAAGTTTATTGATTACATACAAATGCGGTGATAAGCTAAGTATGGTCGACCAGAATTAACATAACTGTCTATTTTTTTTTACTTAAAAGGAAGAAACCGTGAAAGACGTCAGACACAAAATATTAAAATAAAATAATAAAAAAACACTCTTCAGACATCCCACAAAAAAAAAACTTAATATATCATTTAGCTCGAAGATGTGTATTAAGCTTTTCAATTTTGATTAGTAACAGTCTTCACTTAATAATCTTACAGCCACAAGACTTTGAATAATTAAAAACAAATTTGAAACTTTAGTATTTGTCTGTATTTCTGAGATGAGGTAGTATTTACAGTATTTACATTATTCGGACTATTGTCCTCATCTTTGTTTCCATTTGTACGCCATTTCGGCCGCTGTATGCTCTGGCCTTCTTCAGGTGCTAGGAATTTCGAACCGAACCCTTTATTACGATCACTGGGGTATATGAACTCCATTCCTTGCGAGAAGCCTCGATTGGAAGTCATGAATCCTTCTAACCCTGAAAGTTATTTGTTCATCACTGCTGTAGCCTGGTATTGAACTCACAACACTAAGAGTCAAGTCAGGAAGTAGCCAACGTCTATATCCACTGGGCCATGTATCCTTAAACTTTTATCTTCCCTCGGTGTTGACATCAATATCCCCCATTTCTGTGCAAAAGTATTAGGACAATAACTATTTTATCTTTTATGAGGCATACTGACAGAAAATAAACAATTTAATTAAAGTAATTTTTTTTATTTACTCAACAAATGAAAACATACTTGTTACAAAATAAATTTAACATTATCCTTTTGCTTTGATCACAGCTTTTCACGTCACAAGCTTCTTCAATGTATCTAATGGTATTTCCTTTCAAGCAGCTTGTATTTGTTCCCAAAGTGTGTCTTGCAAAATAACATTAGATTTATCAATTTTTTTTATCCAAAATATCCCATAGATGTTCAATAGGTTTGAAATCATGGCTTTGTGGGGGCCACTTCAAATTCCGAAGCCTTACTTCCTCTTCCTTTTTAGTTAAATAATTCTTACAAAGGATTGGCTTCTCACCCTGTATTTAAATTTCAGTGAGGTTTTTAGGAATTTCAGTGAGTTTTTTTAGGTTTTTCGTTGTTTACCATTTGTCCGTTATGATGATGTCAAGCAGGCGAAATTTTTGACTAAGCTACATGTATCAATAATTTGGTGAATACTTTTAAAATCACAGTTCTTAAAAACCGAAGGAGATTCTTGATTTAATGAAATTTAAACATTTTTCTTTCCTTTTAAAATTATTGTTAATTGTAAACATTTATTGTTTATGAATATTTGGCGAATACTATTGGAAATATCAATGCTTAGCAGTTTGTGTTCATTAATCAGTTAACTGACGAGATAGAGTGGCAGTTATACAGGGTGACTTCAATGTCTGGACAAGTAGGAAATCTCAGTAACTATATTTTTTTTACCTCTACAGATTAAACATGGTTTTGCCGAAAGAAGAAAGAATTGACTTCTTTTTCTGGGGTATGCTAAATGAGAAGGTGTACTCAAGGAAAACCACAAGTGCAACACACTTGATTGAATGCTTACAGAGTGAATGCGCTAAAATTGACCGCAACGTGAAATTGTGGCATGGAGTTCATATGAATCTTGCAAAGTGCACTAATCTTTGCATAAAAATGATGGAAATCATATTGAAGATGTTATTTGTTGATGTTCCGAGTCAATAAAATGTTGTTGAAAATTTAATTTATTGAAAATATGCATTTTTGCCTGCGTTTCTAGACTTTAGGGACACATTGCATATTCAACATACACATTGGTTGTGCATCCTAGGGGACACAATTCCCCAAAGGAAAAACTTGTACATGATAGTATTGTTTAATAGAAATGTGTGAAGCAAGCATTATCTGAAATGAATTCAGTTTTTAAATGTTTGTTATAGATTATTATATCATATATATATATATATTCATCACTTTTAACAGTAGATGTGTACCTATACAAAATGGTCTTAGCAACTGTTTCCTCTTATTGATAATTATTGTGCATTTTGTTGCAATAAAAGAAAAATGTGGCACTGTGATACAGATATAAAAAGCCACTTAAAGCCACCATGACATCTCGAATAATACGGATATTCTAGACCCCTGCATCACAGCCAAATGTGGAAGGGGTTTTCATTAAAGCAGCGCCTAACCTTGCACTGTTAGAAATGCCTTCAGCTAGGTTAACCATCTCCACTGAAATGGTTTTCCTTTAAGGGCGTTTCCACGTATCTGAATACGACACCCAAGTTATCTTGTCTGACACATTTATCCAACTCAAAAAATTCCCTCTCGACATTCGGACTTGATGCCCCAATATTATTTCCGCTAATGAACAATACTTCAACCACTAAAGAACATACTGAACATACTGAAGGTTAGGCAACTTACGTGCAGAGCTGTGATACAGAACGGTATATTTAGTGTAGCCAACCTTAATTCACGAAAAAGCATTATCATTATTAGTTTTTCCTTAAAGTCATTTTTATTTGTTTATGAACATAATTAGGAAAGAAAAAAAATCTGGTAAAATTGTTCAGTCAGTCAGTTAAGGGTCATACGCGATACACACTTGGACGATTATATCTCGAAATAGATATAACTGACTGGGCAGAAGACCGCGGTAGACCGGTTGCCAACCAAGGTTACAGAATCCAATATGGGGTATTTGCACGTAAGTAAATGCAACGAATTCAACTGGAATTCGAACTTGGCTTTCCGATTTTTCGTCCCGAGCCGCACATCCATTTAAGTAGAAAAGCTTTTAATTGCTTTTAAGAATAAGATATATTAAAGACACTATTGTCTTAAGAAAAACGGCAATGACTAATGAATATTTACACGAATCGTTTTCATTTTTCCAAATTTTTTATTAAAGTTTTAAATCTTTTAAAATTCTGTATTAATTTGTAACAGTTATATGAAATTGTTATTAAGTAAAAACTATATTTACAAATCATAAATCGAAAAGCTTATACTGGTTATTGGCAATCAGTCTATCGCAGAAAATAATGGCAACCTACAGCGGGAAAATCTTTTGCCCAGTCAATCATGTCTTTTTCGAGACATGATCGCCAAAGCGTGTATCACGAATGGTACTTTACCGACTGACTTAAATAATGTCTTAGTTTATAATATATATATATATATATATATATATATAGGTACCTTATAAAAAGTCTCAAACTTAATAAAAAAATGTTTTATCTTCAAATCAGATAATTATTAGACTTTATTGAAACTTTCGGGGTTTATTCACTAATGAATAAAATGGTTTTTGAAATGTTTCTTTTGTAGAAAATCTTTGTAAAAAAAAATTCTTTTTACTTATATTTCCACTTATTTCATTTTATGAAATTTCAAGAAGTTCTTTTTTGTAGCGCCTAATGTTTATATCAGTAATAAGGAAAAATCCTCGGAAAATTTAAATCATGAATTTTTGGGTTAAAATAACCCCCAGTTAAAGAAAATCTGCTCTGAATTTTAAAATGCAATGAAACTAAGAAATTATGTAAATATAAAATTTCTTTCATGTTTATGGACGCTATTGCATTTAGAAAAAATTGGAGTCATGGTGTTCTTTTTCTTACAGATGGTGCCCAACAGACCCTACTGTACTGTGCAGTCGACAAAATCAAAAACAAACAACGAGCATGCACAAAATTAAAAAAAAAATATCCACACTTTATCCATCGCACCATGTTAATATGTAATATATTTCTTTTGTTTGAATTTATCTAGCACATCTAAAAATAACCCAGCGATAAAACTAATGCGCTAACTACTGTAATGGGTTGAGCGCTGCCTTTCAATGCAATGTTTCGCCTCCTTTCATTTCTGCACTTGTCATTTATTTAATAATATGCCAGCGAAATGAATGTCAGTATGTCTGAATGTCCCGTGGGAGAGACGCTATTCTATCAGGTGACACCTTGCAGTCTCTGCACGACCCTTTCCCACCACCACTTTTACTGAACTTGTCAGCAGGGCGGGGTGTGTGTGCAGGAACGTATTTTAAAAAGACATTCCGATACCTTAGTGGCACATAAGTACCCAACTTCGCATATTTACTTACACGCACAGTATACATGAAGAAAATGCATGTTATCTATGTTTAGGTGTACCATATGTGCGTATGTGTGTATATCTGAAAGAGAGCGCATATGTACACACCCAAGCGCTCTCACAACACAAACATACGTGCGTGCGCAAGTATAAGCATTAAAAGAGGCTCGAAGTGAGACATAAAGCTTATGGTACGATTTTTAGTATTCAGTTAATAATAAATACAAATGAATTTGTTAGTCAACTTTTTATGTGAAACTAGCATCGTACCCGTATAAAACGAAAGGAATATTTACACTTCGATTGTCAAATTTTGTTTAACTTTTTGTATTCTAAGAACAAAGTATCGCTTCCAGGTACTTCTGTCTAGTTTCAGTATCAGCGTAAATATCTACGCGTTCTGTGAATTGTTCGACTAACACGATATACACTGATGTGCCAAAAGTCATGATATAACAGTAAACCTTATGTTGCGCAACCGTATCTTGATATCATAGAAATGCCCAATCCTACGTCAGTTTTGAGCTGACATTTGTGAGTCAGTGTGTACACAGACTGGACTGCTCACAGCAAGGCACATAGATTATTGAAGATAGAACGCGTACAGTCGTTGGTATCAGATCGTCGGAAGATTCCATTTCAAAAACTGTAATTGAATTTGGCACCCCTCAATATATGGTGTTACGTATTTAGCAAAAATACCTAATGTAAGCGTCTACCTTGGACAACGCAATGACCAACTACGGATCCTAGAATTGTCTGTGGTGACATAAAAACAACATTGTCAAAATAAGATTCACATACAATGCATGAGGTGCCAGCAAGTCAATTCAGCTTTCTTGAACTTCCACGAGATATAAGAGACTAAGACCAACCGGATGTCCCTGTTAACATCTTAACACCGCACATAAAGTATTACCTGGGCTCATTACATTGATAATTGGACTCTAGAAGACTGGCGACGTGGAACTTAGTTCGACGAGTTACGGCTCCAGTTGTTTCAGTTGATAGCAGGTCCAATGAAACAATACTCCTCTATTATTAATAAAGCACCATACAAATTAGTGATAATAATAGTTAGGAGTAGGATAGGTTGTCCTGCTGGCCCACCTAAACAAATCATAGACCAGTTACCGTATTGTTGAACTGTCACATTACCTTTTTCTGGACTCCCTATACCGCTAACAGTTGTAGGGATAATGAACCATGTCATCGAAGCCATGTTGCTCAGAACTGGTTTGAGAATGTATTCTGGAGACTTTCGTTAAATGTTGTGACTATCACTTTCGCTCGATATGATTCTAATCGAGACACGCTATCTGTGGGCATACAAAATCCTAGACCTAGAAAATATCAGTGAGCTGTGGATATTCAAATGTCTTGGAATCACTCGTGGAACAGACACCACATTGCTTCGCGTCGAGTGAGAGTAAGTTCTAACACACACACACACACACACACACACACACACACACACACACACACACACACACACACACATATTATTAGAAAGAGAAATAGGGTTGTTCTAACGAAAGAAATTGGTATAGAAAAAAAAGTGTGAGAGGTTGTGAAAGTTTCGTTTAAAGTGTATATTTATTGTTGCTGTTATTATACATGTTATGATACTTTAAGTGTCCATAATGGTATTTGTGACGCTACACGTGTTTCGAGTCTAAAGTTGACTCTCTTCAGGCGAATAAACTTGTGGCTTCACGTATCGAGTTCCTTTTGTTTCTGAGGGTCAAGGTGTTGTTTATAAATAAGTAAGTAAATAAGTAAATCAGTAAATCAAATAAATAAAATAAAATTAATCAATAAAATAAAATAAATCATATGTTGGCCACCCGGTTGAAATGTTTGTGAGATTGGCGGTTTTTCATATCAGCATGTGTATAAATGGATAAACAGATAAACAAATAAATAAATGAATCAAGTACTGGCCACCAACTTGAAATGATTTTGGGGTAGGGTTTTCCGCATTAGCACGTTAAATTTATCTTAGCGGTACCTTCCTTATCTAGGAATTTCTCTGTGATTGTCTTCTATCGGACATCTAGTTGCTTTTATTGCTTTGACGATACTTTTTAAATTTTGTGTCTGTGAGCGTTTTTTGATTTCATCTTTATGCTTTAGAATTGTTTTTTATGGGTCATCTGGTTCTTTTTATTGTTTGGGGTTACCATTTGAATTTGGTGTGTGTGCGTGTATGTGTGTGTATGTATGTGTGCGTATGTATGTATGTATGTATGTATGTGTATTTTTTCTTTTTTCTGGTGCGTGTGCTTTAAGTTTTTCATGTCGTTTTGTTGAGCAAAGGCTTGTATTTTTTTCATGAATCTTTCTTCCTGCATTATTAATGTGTCATAATCTGCATTTTGGTAGATAGGTATTACTTTGAATTTACCCCCACTGCATTCATGCAAATGTTGGGAGACATATAATTTCCTGTTATTTGATATTTTGATATTGCTTTTATGAAGGGATACCCTATTATTTAAGCATTGTGTCACTCCCACGTATATCTTTGCGCATTTGTCGCATTTTAGAGTGTAAACTACATTTTTCGAGTTGCAGCTCAGATCCGATTTTATTTCAAATGTAGATGTGTTTTCGAACTTGAAGTGATTCAATTATTACTCCACATCTTTTTTTGTTGCATTTTGTGACCCCCTGTGTTTTGTGCTGTTCGAATTTTGATGAGATTAGCATGTCTTTTAAATTGTGGGGCTAACGTTTACTATTAATTATTTTAGTTGTCTTTCAGATTTCTTTTATTTTGTTTTTATTGTTGAGTAATTCCATGTGTGTTTTGATCTTTGTGAATAATTCTGGATTGTTTTTGTTGTGAGTGGAAACGTATGCTAGAATGTTTTCTTCTTTTTCATGTCTTTTTGTATTTTTTTATTCTTGAGGGATTCTAATCGTATTTTTTCTGCTCGTTGAAACCCTTGTTTATTAGTGGAGTGGGGTATCCTCTTATTTGTTATGTTTTTCGTAGTTCCTCTAGGCGGATTTTATGAAGGGTTTCGTCAGCTACTATTATGCAAATTCGTCGTGTTAGGGAATAATGGAATAAGGGATGGATTTTAAACAGCTTTTAGGATGGTGACTCTTGAAGTGGAGGTATTCTTGGGTGTCTGTGGGTTTGTGGTAAATGTCTGTGATGATGTAATTGTCTTTTATGAGTATGTCTAGGAATGGTAATTCTTTATAACTATATTCCAGCGTGAACTTGATTTTGGGGTGCAAGTGTTGTAATATATTGTGTAGTTTGTTTATGTCTCCCCATGTTGATTTCCAAAAAATAAAACAGTCATCTAGGAATCTCTTCCATGATTTAGTGAATTCTGTTTTTATTTATTACAAAAAAAGTGAAAGAACAGGTAGGTTAAAAACCCACTGTTCAAGCATTTACTTTTAAAAAGAGTGCTCGATACAGAGTAGTGCTTAATATTGTAATTTAGTTATTACAATGGTTTATAAAAGCATATATATATATATATATATATATATATATATTCGTTTTTGAAGAAGTTTTGCCAATCAAGTAAAGTTTGAAAAGTGCCGTCAAGTGAAATTCTTCTTGTCATACATTTCTTGAATTATCATACCTTCTCAGGTTCATATTCAAATGTAAACAATGCAATTTCTAAAGAAGTAATGGACTATTTATTTATTAATCTGGCAAATTTTTATCGCTTTAAACGTTATTTTTAGTGGATACTTATATATTTATATACGGCAACACATTTAGGATAAATAAAGGAGAGGAAAAGATGGAATTGGAGAAAGGTTGTGAATGAGGAAAAGTAATAAAACTCGAGAAAAATGAAAAGAAAAACGATTGAAACGAAAGTTGATAGAGATAAAGACGAAAGAATGACATGTATAGACTTGCAGTTTGGAGTTTTACTACTTCTTTATCACCTTGAACATTTATAGTGGTTGAAATTTAACTATTTCTTCCCTTTTGGAGTGTGACGCACATATTACCTAAGAAGACAGAGATACAGCCGTATTAATACATATATATTCATAATATTCAAGGTTGTATTCTTTAAACTTGCCTTATCTATGGATCAGGTTACTCTATAGATAAAATTCAAATTTGAACGCGCAGGAAGCATGGCGGTCATCAACACAGAAAATTGAAGTCGAGTTCAAATTCCCATCTAGTAGCTTGCATTCACTTTCGCACAAATATATCTGTTTTTTTCTACTTTTCCAGAAAGCAGCAGGGTAGATTAAACTCTTGAGCTTTGGATCGCAGCCAGTCGAAGAGGACAACTCTAAATTCAAAAACTTGTTACCTTTTGACTGCTTTCCCTGGAAGTCATGTCAAATCATAAATAATAAAAAAAACTGAATCTGTACAATGCCAGAGTTTACGGCCACATCACGTTGAATCCACGGTTCCTGTACGATCACCGAAGTTAAGCAACGTCGACCCTTACCTAGATGAGTGACTTCTTGGAATACTACGTGCTGTAAGTTTGGATGTGCGGGTAGTGTAATGAATTTGAATTTTTAATCGGAGTGCCGAGTTCTATTTTCAGTTGGAGCCGACATATTCACTTACTCGCAAATACCTTTGTGATAGGTATGAATTCATCTCTTCCCCCACTCCAGCTATAGGTTAATTAGTAAGACCTGTATCGGTAAATCATCATTATCTCAAAAAAGTCTTAAAATCTAAACATATTTTCTGGCTTTAAATAACCTAGTTGATAGGCCGTAGAAACCGAATCAATCAGTCATGTAGAAAGTCATGATTGCCTACAACTTGAAAGAGCATTGCATTAAACATCCGCATTTAAGGTAAGAAAAATATTAAAAATTCATTTTTATTCAGACTTTGTTCATCACTGTTTCATTATTATCAATAAGCTTCGTTCTTATTTATTCTATTTTATTTAATTATCGAAACAGAAACAAAATATGATGAAGGATATTGGTCAAAGATTATATTAATAAAGAAAAAAAATCAAATGAGCAAAAAACTGTATGAAAATGATATGTTACAAGTTCAAATAGAGCTGCATAGCAACAGTGGGACTGGCATTAGTCAAGGTCAGAGAAAACAGAAACTGAAATGAACTACTTCCTTAAAGTTTTCTTATCTACTTGGACTTAATTATATGCAGTAGAAATCCTGTTTATATTTTATTTCATTACGTTTTGTGTAGAAGAAGTTTTATGATCATTTTTTTAATTGGGTAACTCCACTAAATCGATGAGAAAACAGCAATGTATGAAAAAAAAAAAAAAAAAATCCCCCAAACTTAACAAAAATGAACTTTTTCCATAAAAATGTTCATGTTATTATTATTTAATTTTTTTTTTAATCCTTTCCAACACGTTTGAAATTTTGGTAAAAAATCTTGTTTTGATTTTGGTTAGCGGGTAACCAAATCGTTACGAGAGTTTACAATGGAAAACGTAATATTGCGTAAGTCTTTTTTCCCCGGTGGTAAACGCATTAATTTTGAAATCCTTGCAAAAATCAAATAATTATCGGATTTTAATGAAACTTTTAGGACTTATTCACAAATAAATAAAATTATTTTGGAAAGTATTATTTTAAGAAAACCTTGGTAAAATATATATTTGGTTTACATCTGTTTCCCTCACCCTCCACGTAAATTCATGAAATTTCGAAAAATTAAATCTTGTTGTGAAAGTTGGTTTTATTAGTTAAACGCAGGACTCATTGGGAAATCTAAATCAGCTATTATTTTTTCAACCATTTGACTCTTTTTCTAAAAATCTGCTCCCAATAGTAAAATAAAAATGCAATAAAACTATGACATTATTTAATTAGATAAATTTTTCATTACTTTAATAAATATAAATTAAGGACATTATAGTCGGATGAAAAATGTTTTACGATTAATAATGAAATTTTTAAAGAATTGTTTTCATTTTTCTGAATTATAATAATTTGTAAAGTTTCAAAAATATTTTTAAAATATTTAAAAGATTTCTAGACGTTAGGTTATAAGTTATTAAGTGAAGACTATATTTACTAATGGAAATGATCACCATAGGCACTTAGCTTATCGCGCATCTGGTTGTCGTCACATGTCAAAACATACTGATAGGTCAGAAAGATCAACATTACGTGATTAAGAAATAGTTTATTCTAAATTTAATGCTATAAATAAGTAATACTTGCGTAAATCAGATTAATGTAACAATAAATTTGCTAACTTTTCAAAATAACGTGTCACAGATGTATATTTCATTTTTGAAAAATTTTTAAAGCCGAAAATTCTTTCAAACTATAAGAACCCCACCACTTCACTACAATAATCTAATTTGGTGGCATTTTTTATTTTTAATGTAATTTTTTTAATTTTTAATTTCCTTATCAATATATATATGACCCCGTAAATGAACTACATTTCACCGCCTGATGATGGAGCATTGAACATCAAAGCTTGATAGCTCTTGAGTTTCAGTATGATATTATTATAATAATATCTATCTATCTATCTATCTATCTATCTATCTATCTATCTATCTATCTATCTATCTATCTATCCTAAATACCATCACTTATTCGCTGAAAAAGCAGCATAGTACAAAGAAAATATGTTTATGTTATTATTAAGAGGAAAGATCAAAGTATTTTTTAATTATTTTTCTAAATTTTTTAATCCTTCTTAACAAGTTCGAAAAAATTCAGGGCTTAAGAATAGATATTTCAAGAATGAGACAAAAATCGATAATTGCCCTCTCAAGAACTTTTCGTCTAAGTTATTTTTTCTTTTAATAAGTACAGCATTCTTGAGATTGAAGTTGTAATTGAAATTATTTCTGTTCATGACTAAAGCATTGAATAAATTCTTATGTAGGAGAGTTTTGTTATGTTCATAAATACATTATCAAGAATTCTATATTTATTAAAATTAAATTAATATTCATATATGTGATCCTTTTGTTTTTTATCCATACTATCGTTACAGATATATTTTATTAATTTATATCTGAATATATATATATATATATATATATTAAAAAATAACTTTAAAAAAATCTCTGAAGAAGCTTGATAGTGTGAAACATGTTAGGTTAATGACACTTTTCCTACCCCTTCTTTATTACTCTATTCATCTTGTCGGATTTCAACCTTTATATTCAACTGATATATATATATATATATATATATATATATATATATATATATATATATATATAACTATTGTTATAATACTAGCAAACTGCAACTCAAAAGCTATCAAGCTTTAGTCCTCAGTGCACCATCATCAGGCATTGAGCACTGAAACTTGATAGCTTTTTAGTTGCAGTTTACTATTATAATAACAATAAAAAATAACTATATATCTATTAATGCTATACATCTGTTTTGAGCACTTTTTTAAAAAGTAAATATTAAACTGTGGAACATGTATTAATTAGTTGAAACCACTTATATATATATATATATATATATATATATATATATATATATATATATATATATATATATATATTGTTATTTTTTCACAGATTCTCAAATTCATTTTTTTCCAATATTTATATTGTCAAAGTACCTGAGAAATCTGCCCAGTTCTTTATTGATTGCATTTTATCAGTTGTAGAACGTTATTTACAAATCATGGCAAAACATTCAGAAACTAGGAAAATGTATTATACATCTACTTGTTGTAACGAACACTATCTATCTATCTATCTATCTATCTATCTATCTATCTATCTATCTAATACTTCAAGAATTACCAATCATTTAAGTATAACTAAAAATGCAAGAGTACATCTATCCTTCTCTCAAATAGTCTTTACATCACGTACCTATGGAATTATGAATACATATTGTATATGTGTGCATTAAATATTATTCGCATTTTTCATTATGAAAACCCGTGTATTTAAAAGTGCACATACATATAATTTTCCAATATTGATGAAAATTGTATATATATGTGAATATGTGTAAATATTTGTGTGTGAGTGTAAGTGTGTGTGTGTGTGTGTGGTAAAAAATGTTCCTCGGAACAACAAAGTCATGTTGTGATCTATTGAGAACAGTTCAACGTGCGAAAAAAAAATGTTAAGAACAGGCCAAACAGCAAAAACAAAAAACAAGAACGGACTAAAAGTCGAAAGAAACTGAAGCCGAGCCTTGTGAGATACATGCAATATGAAATAATTACTCCCTCTTAGTAGATATCAAGATGACAAGGGAGGTAATTAAAAAGAACGTTCCCACCTTCTCTAAGCATCTTGATTTGCGTCCCCTGCCACCATTTTTTCACTCTCACTCTGTCGTTAATTACCACTCTTTTATTTTCAGTGCTGTTCCTCCCTTAAATCCGTAAAGGTCACATTTGACTGTCAAAGCTGCGGGTGAAGGTGGTAGTAGTGGTCAGATAGTAAGTTTTGATCTCTCTCTCTTTCTATCGTCAGAGACTTGACATTTACTACCTAGCCTGACCTCTTATCCTCTACCCCAATTTCTTCCATTTTTGTTTCTACATGTTCCATTTATTCTCCCTCTGTGTTCCTTTTCTGTTTATCTTTATACTATTTTTTCAAAATAATCAGGTCACTTTGCTCATTGTACTTCGGCAATTGATAAGACTCTCACACAATTTCTGTTTGTTCTTGAAATATCAGAATGATGTGAGGAATACAAGACGAAGATAATTTTTGATTCTTTCTATTTGTTGCATGTAAATAGAAACATACGGAAAAAACTCTCTCAACAAATATATATCTATACATGTATGCACTTATATATATATATATATATATATATATATATATATATATATATATATATTCAGATATAACTAAAAATATATCTGCAAAAGACAATATGAATAAAGACAAAAAGAAAATTTAGCCGGCGTGTTTGCTCCTCTGATAGACTTTATTCAGGCAAATGTAAGAATATTACTTTGCAACAAGTATTCACAGAAGTAAAAATGTCGTTAGATTTTCAGAACTTTTAAATATAAGAATCTTCATAAACATTGTGTGAAAGTCAAGGTAAATTATGGAAGATACTAAGTGACATAATAAACGAAAGTGAGTCCATGTTTTTGCTGTTGAATTAAAAAAAATAATTAATTTTACAAACTAAAATAATATGAACATTAATCACACACACACACACACACACACACACACACACACACACACACACACACACACACATATACAGTGGCCTAAGAAAAGTTTTAGCCAGGAGAAATAAACTACATTCAGTTTCAAAATTTAATTTCGTAATCCCAACTCAACATAAATAAACAATATTTGGAACTAGTATGGAGTAGGTCTTTCATTTGCTAGTTTCAGTGATTGTATTGGATTTTTCATGGATTTGATCAAGTTATCAACAATCGTCTGATCCATATCTAGCCACTCCTTCAGCAATGTTTCTTTAAGGGTTGTTGATGTGATTTTAGTTACACGCTTTCGAAATTTTCGGTCAAGGTGCTCCCAAATATGCTATATTGGATTCATGTCAGAACTTTGTGCTATCCATCGTAGTGACTTGATTCCTTCCAGGACTTTGCTACTTTGCTCGTATGACATGGCGCTCTATCTTCTTGAAAAAGGTAGACATTCCTGTCAATCTGATTGATTTCAAATAGTAGAAGTAGACCTTTCTCCAGTATTTGACAGTATTTTGAACCATTCAATCGCTCGCCAACAAGAATCAGCTCAGATTTCCCTCCAAACCAGACATCACCCCACACCACTACTCTAATCCCTCTATGTTTCACGGTCGCCAGCAGATATTCAGTGTTTCAAGTCGCACTCTGATTTACCCAATCATAAACCTGTTTCAAATTCGAATATTGGCAAAATTTACTTTCATCTGACCAAATTATAGAGCGCAAAATTTATAATCTTTGCTCTCGAATTCTCTCGCTCAGTTAATACGCTGTTCTTGTTAACCTCTGAAATCAAGTGCTTCTTTCTTGCAACTCTTCTTTGATAGCCTAACCCTTTCAGAATCTTTCTTATTGCATGTGGCGACACTTTAATGCTGCTGACGACATCTTTGACGCCCTGACGACGGTTTCTGATGACTTTTCTCTTCAGCGCCCATTTCGTTCGCTCAGACACAATGCTTGGCCTTCCTGAACGTTGTTCCACGTGACAATTGCCTCCTTCATTAAATTTCTTGAAAATATTATTAACCGTTTCATGGATAACCTGGAAAAATCTAGAAATTTTGTATTTGACATATCACGCTGATGCCATCCTATTATTTGCCATCGTTGAAATTCACCAATTTTCTTACTTCCACAAACTTTCATTGCAAAATATAAGCCAACTGTTGTTCACAGACAAGAATAGATTGATACTAATACGGTATTGTCTGAAACAAAAGAAGAGACGTTATTGCACAAGTCAAAATTGCTGTAATCAAGGGTAGCAAAAACCTTATCCTAGCTCACTGTATATATATTTATTCTCTCATATATATATATATATATATATATATATATATATATATATATATATAACGATTTGTACCCACAGAAAGTACTAATGGCTTCAAAAAGAACAGATGTCATATTATTTAATCCCGAGGAACCTTTCGGCCAACTCTTATCAAGGGTTCTCGTTGGCTTTAATTTTAAGGGAATTAAGGAAAAGGACAAGGCAAAATAAATTAAATTGCTTACAATGCTGGGAGATGATGGAACTCGTTTAAAAATAAATTTATTGAAAAAAAAACACATAAAATGTAAGGGGGGTGTACACATGTAATTCCACAAGAGTGTTTAAAAGTGAAAAAATGTTACACTCACAGACTCACCAGCAATTGTAAGGAGCGTAAAAACCGCTCTTTCTGTCTGCACAGGCTCGTCTGTTGAATTTTCAAGCAAATTGCTTCCAAAATACGTAGATGATGTGTAGACCGAGCGCTGTGAAAGACAGTAAACCAGCTGTCCTCATATGCCGGGGTACACACTTGATTGTCCAAAAGATGTCGGCCAATAGCGGAATCCAGAACAGATTGTGTTGTTCTTATAGGTCTGAGAGAGCCACTGGAACGTATATTAGCGGGGACATGTTGTGAAACCCGCGTCTCCAACCTCATCCTATGTATGCCGCATCACAACAGCATTTAAATTTGTAAACAATGGAACTTTTTCAAAAATAGGACAACCTATCTTTACTGAAGGAAGGAAACACAGGTCTAGTCTGAAAAACAACACGTAACTGGATCGCAAAATAACAGGACGAAACGCATGCCGAAACTTTGTCGGCTACAATTTGACATCTTCTACCAAGCCAGGGTATTTTCAGATACAAGGGACAGCGGTTAGGTCCTTCAACCTTAGGTTCTTTATAACGTTTGATCTTGCGGGTACCCGTTGCCTTCGAAAATCTCCTGCAAGCGAATTAATTCGCTTTCTAAACATTCAGGAGAACAAATATTCAAGGCACGGTGAACCAAGGTTTCTATCAGACCCAGTTTATGAGACTTAGGGACAAACGATTTCCAATTAGTATACAAACCTGTGAAAGTTGGTTTGCGAAAAACAGAAGTCACGAAAGCACCGTCCTGCCGCTGAACAAGGACATCTAAAAATGGGAAACATCCATCCCTTTCAATCTCCATGGTAAACTGAAGGGAAGGATGTAAAGAATTTAGCTGAACTAAAAATGTTCAGCATCAATGGCGCTGTCAAATAAAGAGAAGGTATCATCAACATATCGCTGATATATCAAAGGTTCAGCTACCCTCTCAAATAGCAGACGCTCATGAAATCCCACGAAAATATTCGCAAGGACAGGACCCAAAGGACTACCCATAGCAACACCGTCCGTCTGCGCAAACATTGTCCCGTCAAAGCTAAATTCGACCCCCTCAGTTGCCAATCGCATACATTCCAGGAATAACTCCTCTGGAATTGCCGCGGCACCTAAACTCCCTCTATATAACATGTCTACACAAATGTTAATAGTGTCGTTTAATGGAACATTTGTGTACAAACTGACAATGTCAAAGGAGACCATAAATTTATCCCTAGATGAAAAATCTATGTTTCTAATGAAACTAGAAAATCTGAAGGAGTCGATGACATTGTACGCAGACAGAGCAAGAGACACAGGTTGGAGAATCTCAGCCAAACACTTAGCCAACTCATGTTGTGCGGAGCCCACCATAGACAAAATAGGTCTGAGTGGGACTCCGTCTTTATGAACTTTTGGAAGGCCATACATTCTAGGGCGTTGCGAGCCCACGGGTCTGATCCTACTATAGATGTCCTTAGAAATTAATTTGTCCTTATACTTGGACAACAGCCAACGTTATATATATATATATATATATATATATATATATATATATATATATATATATATCAGAACGGATAAAATTAAATACCTAGCTTATCTGTTCTTATTATGTGTTTCGCGATTTGCTAATTAAGACTGTATTTCGCTAAAAAGTCAAAACAAATGTCGACGAGGGTATTTCTGGAAGATAATGCTTTTAAGGCAAGCAGTCTTTGGCATTAAAGGACTCATAATATATATTACATTATCAGTAAAAATACAATTAAATATTCACTTATTTGTCCCTTGGCCAAGTTTCCCGGACATTACATCTACACCTCAGGGGACTCGATTGTGAAAATCAAGTTCCTTGATCAAAACATTACCCGTTACACCCAATGGTGTTTTAGGGCAGCATTATACTGTTTCCATAACAAACTGTTTTTTATGGGGCAGGGTTGTTAGCCTTGCGCCCAACCCTCAAAAGGTGTTTTTTTATAGGGCACCCAGTGAGGATCGAATTGTAATGATTCTAGCGAGACAAGCTTGCTAACCATTGCACCACCTCGAGGTGCCAAAGTTCCGTGATGAGTGGGTGTAATTTCTTTAATGACTTCAGCACAAAGAATATTTCCAAAACTGTTACTCATAGTTAATTTCTATTAACTCCATGAAGGAGATATGAAATTATGCTCATTTTTACTTATCAAAATCTTTAAATCCTTAAGTTAGTCTTAAATTTTAGTTAAACTATTTTATTGAAATAAACATGGAAGTGTTAAAAAATATTGCTAATCAAATATATTACAAATATGTTATTTGGAATTATTTTCATCCAATATATGGACATATACAGGTGTTTGAATAAATTCGTACAATTTGTACTATGAAAACTGCAGTAATGTCTCCAACGAATCATTTATCAAAAGGGAGCAGACTAAGTTATTACCAATAACCCGGAGCGCCCCACCAGTACCTCACAATACCATACATTTTTGTTGGATTTTGGTCATAGCGTAAGAATGCGGTTATCAGCTTGGAAAGTGGAATCGGTGAGCCGAGTTCGAATTCCTGTCTAATCTGTTACATTCACTTTCGCATTAATGTTATTGAGCTATAAGGTATGCATTCATCTAATCTCAACCCCCAGGCTATAGATTAAATAGCAGGATATTAGGAGTGCAACCGTCTAAGAGAAAGAAACGAAATGCTTCTCCACTATATTTCCCACAATCCCACATTTTCCTACAATCTTAATATCTTCAAGTCTGGAGTTAAGTTATCTTTCCTACACATACTCAAAACTAATCGTCTTACTTTTTTACCTCATTCACTAGCTATTTACATTGAGTGGCTCTTGAACTTTGTATTGGTTAGACTTCATATATATATATATATATATATATATATATATATATTATTGTCCATTATAACAATATAGCTGTGGAAGACAGTACAAAACCGCTTCCGAAGGCATGAAACAATACGGCTACAACCTGTTGGAGAGGACGCCTTACATGCCACTTATCTAACCAAAGTGCAATTAAAACATTTATTAACCCATATATATATATATATATATATATATATATATATATATATATATATATATATATTGTAACTAAGTTGTTGAACTCGTAGGTTTATTTACCTTTTTGTTCATGCATTTACTTTTATAAAGAGTGTTCGATACAAATGTAGAGCGTTATACTGTAATGGTTGTTACAATGTTTTTAAATTCATAGTATCACTACACAAAATACATATATATATATATATATATATATATATATATATATATATATATATATATATATATACTGTAATTTTGTTATTATAATGCTTTTTTAAACCATTGTAATAACAAAATTGCAATATATATATATATGACGTAGAACACTTTGTATTCAGGTAAATTCCGATAGAGACGAATTCAAAAGAACTCAATGTTAAATTTATTTATTTAATTTAACAGAGTAATATAATTTAGAACTTTCTTTTAGATATACTACAATTTCATGGGTAATACCATGACCTTCTTTATGGTAATACATATTTCACCGCACACTGATGACCTTGCGGCTCATCAGACCCAAATGATACAACAGTTAATCTTCAAATTATCCCCTCCAAAATTTTATACACAGACACTTACACTTACACTTATGCATTACCCATGAAATTATAATATATCTAATATTTTTTAAAATTATATATATATATTTAACCGTTATTTTTAGCTCTCCGACAGGATTCGAATCTGCCTCTCCCTTGGTATATTTTTCTATTTGTATTAAAATATATGTTTTTTATATAAAATTTATATTTTATATATTATCTTATGAAAATTGAGGTGTAGTTGAGTGGGACCGTATCATTGATTCAGTGAGAACTCACGAGACCATTGCACAGCCCCCCTTTCTCTCTCTCTCTCTCTCTCTCTCTCTCTCTCTCTCTCTCTTTCTCTTTCTCAGAATTTTCTTTAAGGGTTCTTGTAAATTATGGGTTAATAAATGTTTTTATTGCATTTTTGGTTTGATAAGTGGCATGTAAGATGTCTTGTCAAAGAAGTTGTAGTGTGTCCAATATAGGTAATTGATTTAGGGCAAGAAATGATATCTTGTACTGGGTATTGAAATTTATACACTATATTGGTCATCGCTAGTTTAGAGTTGATGTGGTTATTTTGATTAGAAACAAGGGTTGCGATCTTCCATTTTCTGTAATATATTACAAATTTTACATGCTTTTGAGGAATTACGGCAGAAATATGGTGTTTAATAATTTTCCGTATAGCGAATTCGTCATGCTTATAATTGTTGTGCATTTGGTTGCAGTAGAATATTTTGATGTTTTCTTTTGTGCTATGTTTAAGACTGGTGTCGAGTATTTTTTGTAAGAATAATTTTATTTGTTTATCAATGATAGAGCTGGGAAATCTATTGTTGACTAATATTTGTTTTATGTGTTGTAGTTCGCTCAAAAATATTTTTTAGTGGGCGAGGTTTTGATGTGCTCTACTTAAGAAGTACGTTATTACTACTATTTTATATCTTTCCGGGCATTGGCTATTATAGCTTAGAAAACAAGAGTTCTTACTGGTGTGTTTTATACAGGTATGTGATAAATTATTTGGGTTTTAGCTCTATATTAACATCAAGGAACAAGATTTTTTTTACTGTCCATGAGTTCATAGGTAAATTTTAGCGTTATTTACAAAATTTGATTCTAGATTTACAATTTCGTCCATATTTTTTATTAAAATAAATATGTCATCATCACACTTTGTATAAATTTCCGGTTTAACGGTTGTTTTAAGCATTTTGCTTTCGATATAGAACACGTAAAAGTTAGAAAAAGTAGGACCTAATGGGTTTTCTCATGCTGATACTGTTAGTTTGAATGTAGGTGTTACCATCATGGTCATAAAATGGAGTCTTTATGGTACAGGTGATGAATAGTTTCCGAAAAATTGTTGGTTGAATTTTTGGAGGAGGGATTGTTGAGTGTTTGAAGACATAGTCAATAATTATGTTTAATGTTTTTTTTTTTTAACTGGGAACATTGAGTTCTTAAAAATCTAGATTCAGTGAAGCTAGAATATTATCTTTGGGATTAGTTGCTTTTAATATATGGAGAAATTTATTTGTTGATGCGATGCTGTAATTGTTAGGTATATATGGAGAAATTATGTGACTGAGGGTTTTTTGATAGTTGGTATATATGTCTTTGTGGTATGATAGGTCGGAATATCGTGAAGATACTCTGATTGATAATCACCGACAATTTTTTTGATTTTTAAGCTACTAACCGCTGTGATTAGTTTATTTACGTTCTTTTTAATGAATGTTTGGGATTATTTTCTTAATTTAGTAAATTTTTTTTGTGTCATCTATAGTAGACTGCAATTTTTTGCTGTAATCCAGTCGGTTGAGAGCTACATAGATATTGGCTTTGTCAGCACATCTGGTGATATTGGTGTTGATGCGTAAGTCATTTGCAGCTAATTTTAGTTTTAGTTCGCGAGCTTATTATTGTGTTTGTTTTGTGGAGAGCGGTTTTTTAAACCTTCGGCTTTTAGAATATCTCACAGCTTTGGGTGTTAAATTTTCCGTTGTTAGCTGTTGGATGGATTAGTAGAGTATTTCGATTTTGGTTTTCTTTTGAATAGGTTGTATCAAGGTTGGAGTGGGCAATTCGGCCCGATATTCAAGAATTCTATATGGTCACCACTGAGTTTTTAATCGGACAAATTTATGAAGTTATATTTACCATTAGATAGTACAATTTTTCCTTTATATAGGCTGCAGAGATTTTTTTTGTTTTGTTTTGTTTTTGTATTTTTTAGTATTATTGTGTTTTTTGGTTTAGTTCTAAGTAACGTGCTATTGAAGTGGTCGAGATGGCGTTCAGAAATTATTAATTTTGTTGTTTTCATTGTATTTTGTATATTATCGTTGTATTTTTGAATTTCAGCTTTAACATTTTCCTTTAGCTATTGTCAGTTGTCGTTCCACGAGGTTTTTAGTGAATGTGCTCGTGTTACATTCCTTGCTGGCTATCCGGTCGTGTAATTTAATTAATGTTTATTTGGGCAGCAACTTTCTTTTATCCATGTTTCGTTGATAAAACACACACACACACACACACACACACACACACACACACACACACACACACACACACACACACACACACACAGTGTGATTCTTCCTATTTCATATTTTTAATTTTGCTCATCCGTGTAGTTTGTTTTTGATGTTGTCGATTTTACAGTACAGTAGGTTCAGTTGGGCACCGTTTGTGAGTAAAAGAACAGCATGACGCAATTCACTTCGCCAGAAATTTGGAAACGGCATGCTGTAGTGCTTGGTATTTACATCGGAAGCTCCAATAAGAAAATTTCATAATGTTTGGGTGTCAATCTGAGGACAGTGCAGAGGGTTCGGAAAGATTTGGATGAGTTTAATGGTGATTACGAAGTTACGACAGCTCGCAAAACTCACTCTGATTGTTCTGATAAAAAAGAACACTCGAATTTCTTGGTGAAATTCCGGCCATAATTAACAAAGATACCTTGAAGTCAATCAGGTCCATAGCCAGGACCACAGGAGTTTCCCGAGTTTCTTATTAGGAAGGTAGTACAAGAAGACATTTGGGATTTCTCATGCAAGATGAGAAAGGGTTAATTTTTTATCACAAGCCATGAAAGACAACAGGAAAGACTGCGCTAATAAACTTTTGAAAAAAATCAATCATCACCACTAACCGAACAGGCTTTGGTTTTTCTCAGACGAGAAAAAATTCTGTCAGGATAAAATGGTGAACACACAGAACAACCGTTGGCTTGGTGTCCCCCCCCAAGATTTACCGAGAGTGATGAAAACCAAATATCCAGTCAACATCATGTTGTTTGGATAGTGATAGCGATGTAATACTTCCATTCATCTTCCCACGGAACCCCAGACTCAACACAGAGGCCTACATAAAGTGCCTTGAGGAGCTAGTGCTGCTCTGAGTCAAGAGGGTGTCTGCTGCAACAGTACTCTGCACCATGCCATACAATCAGAAGTACCCAGTCATGGTTGTCAGACAATTTCTGCGACTACATCTCCCCTTACATATGGCCACCTAACTCCCCAGACTACACTCCTTGATTATTATGTATAGGGCACATTTGATCGAAAGGCCAACAAAACCCTTTGTAACACAAAGGCAAGGGTTATGACATCATTTACCAACTTAAACAAGGAGACCGTCCAGAAGAGATGCAGGAGATTCCGAAGTCGTCTGGAGGCCATGGTTGAAGCCAAAAGCGATTTTATTGAATAAATTTATTCTTTGGCACTTCAAGATAATTTTGTGTAATTTTGGTAAATATATCTGTTAAAAACAAAATGTCAGTGCTATTTTCTTTTTTGCATAAATTATACGATCATTTATCTATCGCACCTTATATATATGAATAAAGACAGAAATCGACCTTTTAGGGATGCATTTTTCATTTATAGGAGCAAACGATGGGAGACAGCAAGTACAGTCAAGAAAAACGTGATAGTTATCCAAATAAAGTATTTTTCAATTTTCTCTACTCCATGTACGAAAATATATACCAGAATTGTGATGTTTAGTCATTTAGTTGAGGTTTTGGAAGTGGATCGGACCGAGAATTTTTCGGCGCTTCCTGCTAGTATTAAAATCACATATATATTAAGATGAAATGGGGAACAAATGGAGACATCTTTATAAGTTTAACGTTACCCAATTTTCTTGGCTTCATCAGAAATTTTGAGATTGTATTGTATAGTTTAGAAAATATATTTCATTCGTGATTATATTTCTCTGTTATTGATAATTATAATTTGTTAATAATTAAAATTTGTTGACGATAATAATTTTCCAGAATGTTTTCTCGGTTTTGATTTTTCTTCCATGTTTTTATCATTTGGATTTTTTGTCATTATGTGTTCTCTGATTTCATACAGGCACACAAACAAGCACACATAGACACTAAATGCAGATAGCAGTAGAAGTTATGTCCCTTTGACTGTAACATTCCTTTAAAACAGTTCAATATTCCGTTATATGGTCTTGTTTTCTTTTATATGCAATGTCCTTTCTGGATGTGGATTATTAGGGCCCTCCACAACTTCCTGTCTTTTGCCACTCAAAGTAAATGTGTGCTTGCTTTGTTCTTGTTTCCTAGTCCATTCATATAAACTAAATAAAGCAGGTTGTTCGCTGTTTCAGTATACTTTTCAATTTCCTGTGAGTATTAAACTCTTTTTTCATCACATGTAAAAAATAAAAAATCAGTTGTCTCTTTCTAATCTGGTTGTACGAATTAGATTAGAAAGATACAACTGATTTTTTTTTAGATTTAAAATTTGATTGGTGTACATATTATTTATAAAAATGATTTCATTGTCCATATATTCTGTCCATAGCACACTTAGCATTCGTTAATACCTCTTCTCTGTTGCTTCATTGATATATATATATATATATATATATATATATATATATATATATATATATATATATATATATGTATGCAAGTCTCTCTTTTGTTCGTTTATATGGGATTTTAGATTACGTGACGCCTCCTCACGTACATGTTTTTTGACTGTAGACATTTCAACTGATAAATTCCGGCATTTGAAATAGTGTTTGGTATATTTTTCTTCCTGATTATATCACTAATAGTTTTGGAGGTCGTGGTAACGATCCTAGTGTTTGGGAGCTGATTTATTTGCGTGTTAGGTTGAAAGGTTGTTGGAAAGCATTAACGTAACTTTTGTTGGAGGAATTTGTTTCTTGATTTTTTGGATTTTGTAAGCTCATTATTTAGTGTTAAGGATGAAATGGTGTGGGCAATGAATTTTTTTTCAATATATTTCACTTCTTAATTTAGGTATTCCGGGCTACATATTTTAAGGGCTCTAAGGTAAAATCCTATTATTAGTCCAGATTTTATTCTCTGATTATGATTATTGATTAGTTCGTTTTGGTTTGTGGGTTTTTGGTAAACTTTAAAATGAATAGAATAAGTAAAGAACAGGTAGAAAAAAGTGTCTTTAATCTTTAACACGCTTCTACAAAGATTTCGTCTTGAAAAATCTCTGAAGAAGCTTGTTAAAGTGAAACATGTTAGATTAAAGACACTTTTTTCCTATCTGTTCTTTACTTATTCTATTCATCTTGTCGGATTTCGATCCATATATTCAACAAACTTTAAAATCTTATTTATTATTGTTGCATATTTATAAGATGTTGGGGAAAGGTAAAAAATTGTTTCAAATTCGTGTGTGAATTCAATAGTGGACTCAACCTTATTGAGGTTCATTATTATGTTTAATAGGTTTGTATACCTAACTGTATGCAGGAATATGATGTTCCTATCTTCTTAAATATATGGACACTATTAGAATAAATGATAGTAGAAGAGAGCGATCATACTGATTAAAACTTTCTCTCTCTCTTGTTCAACTCTCCGCCTCCGGGTCCGTCGAAGGGTAGAGTCTCATTTGGAATGAATAAAGAGCCATACCCAGCCTTAAGCTGGGTGTACGGGATATTTTTGTCTGTGCTTAAGGACTCAGAAACCCCACTTTAATTGAACTTGTGTTGCATCCACCTTGGTGAGAAGGTGGTAAATATCTAGTAGAAGAGAGTCATTATATTGATCAAAGCTCTCTCTCCCTTGTTCAACTTTCTGACCACGAGTGGAGAGAGACCTAGACGGCGCTCCGTCGAAGGGTAGAGTTTAGCTGAGCTTGAGGGCTCGAACTCCCGTTTTTAATTTACCTTGTGTCGCATCCGCCTTGGTGGGGAGGCGGTAAATAACTAGTAGTAGAGGAGAGTGATTATACTGACTAGCAGTTCAATAGCAGTGTATCTACTTCACACAGTTTGTGAGTCTTTTAATTGTTGATATACTATTATTTCAATTCCCCGTTTTGGTGATTACTAACGTAGTAATCTTTTTAGGTTTACAACAATAGGGTAGCATAATGGACAATAGGGTAGCATAATGGACATCCATTCTTTATGAATCTAATTTATGTCTAACTAATGCAAAATAAATGAAATGATACAAATTCCATCTTAAAAAAAAAACTCATAAGAAGTACATTATTGAAAAAATCCAGCCAAGACCCCCCCCCCCCACATATATATATATATATATATTGCGTATTTGGGCAACAATCTCTCTTTTATACAGGTTTCATTCTATTAATGATAATACCTTGTCTGTCATTTTCAATGAAATATATATATTGCATTAAAATTTTGGAAGATTGTAGTTATCAAGGAAACAAAAAAATTCGTAAGTTAATTCTAAAGGTGGGAAGTGCGAGAAAAGAAACTATTATAGAATATAAGTAGCGTTTGTTTCAAACTTTCTCTCCCTCCTTCCCTCTCTCCTTCTCTCTCTCTCTCCACACACACACATATATATATATATATATATATATATATATATATTTAAGAACTGTTCTACATCATTTACATTGTTTGCACTGTTGTCCTTATCTTTGTTGCCATATTCAAGATGTTTCGGAATTTTGAACTGAACCATTTATTTTGTTCACCGGAGTAGATTGTTCTAGTTACATGAGTTATGCCTCTTCCAGATGTCTCAGTACCACTCCTTTTAACTCAACTCTTTAAGTTTTTGGGTCACCTCTGCTGTAGCCAGGTATTGAACTCACAACAAACACTTTTATCTACTGGGCTTGAGGACATCAGTATACGGATTTTTGGGCCTATAAACCTAATGTCTCAGTAATCATTTTTATCAGAACTATATTACAGTCTTGTTGTTTGTAATAGTTTTTTCTCTAGTATTCCGTATTACTGGTTTCCATATTGTATTCATTTCTATGGTTGGCAGACTTGGGAGGTTTTTGTGGCCTAGCATATGCGCTGATTCTAATCCTCTCTAATCCCCTGAAGAAGGTTGGAGCGTACAACGGCTGAACCGTCGTGAATATGGCAACAAAGATGAGAACAACTGTTTAAACAATGTAAATAGTGTAAATATTTACAATACCTCATCTAAAAATATAGACAATAACTGTTTTGTTATCCGAACTATCAGGTGACGTAAGGTAGGCACGAATATCTACCATAAACTATGAAAATTTATATAAAGTGAAGATTTTTATTTTCTGATAGTGATATTTACAGATATAGAATATTCGGCAAGCCACGGGAAAAGTTGAACAATTTATTAAGATTCCCCGAAAATTCGGATGTGGTCTGGTATATATATCATTAATATATATATATATATATATATATATATATATATATATATATATATATATATATATATAGCTTTTCTCGTCCCTACCAGTAGCACAACTCTGAGATAGAGGATGTACAACGCAATCATCAGATTCTGAGTTAAAACTGGTTGTTACATAATTTAAATTTTGGTATATATACCGGACTAATAGCTGGAGCAGTCCATATTATTTGTGGTGTATGTTAAAAAAAATTCAAAATAAGTATGAATAAATGGAAAAATTTACGATATTTGTAACTCACGTTGTTTAGTATCTTACAATAGTGAAAAAGTTAACATCATCTGGTGCAGGATGTATTAAAACCTCCATATAAAACTTTTTTCTATCTTTTGATGACGTTAGAGACAGATACATGAAAGGTGCACTAAAAAGAGGGAGAAGTTATCAAACTCATTTTAAATTATTGAGTGCGTTATTAAATGAAGATGAGGGTATTTGTTCAAAGATGTTATTGCGGGTGGTATATTGGCCCGCAAACAAATATTGAATGACAAAAGACAAGAACAAACAAAACGATGACTTGATTAAAAAAAATATATATTGCCAAGTTTATTTTCGTTAAAAAAATACATCGATAAAAATAAGGTTACAGTGCACTCGGGAAAAATAACCCTGCATATTCACATAGAGGGTGAGAAGAGCGTTGTTTTGAAAAAAAAACAAAACAGTTTTGTTGCCATTGAAAAGTGTTGACCTGAAAAGTGATAGTATATCGTATATCGTTGATGCAGACGAAACCTGGAGCAGATGCTATTAGGTGGCTTGAACTGCTACAACAGATACAACACTTTGATCCTATGCTTTATTTTACATGAAATACATGTTTGTCGCACAAGGCTGTAGGGGAAGTGAGGAAAGGCTGGTCGTCACTTACTATCCTAAACCTAGCTAATCTGGTTCACGACCCATTTACCAAAATGGGTCGTGAAGCCAAAAACTTAAAAGAGAATCTACCAAGAACTCCAATTTGCTCCTCGGCATTTTGTTCGCGGATTGCTATTTTTGTCCAATTTTGAGGTCTTTTAATATATTGAAGTAGTTTTACAACAGTTACTGATACTGGAAGGTTAAGTTTCTTATTCCGGTTTTGTTTTAAAAATGTGGGAGTATTAACAATATCATTAAGTCAGCAATCTACGAATTTGTTTCAAAAGTAGTTACTGTATATGTAACTTGGAAGATACGCAGATTATCTTAAACATTTTTGATAGTTTTATAATGGAACATGTTAGCTGCATATATAAACCTGTCATCAAGTGATGATGTTTATTCTTTCATTGTGTAAGAGATTATTCTGGACAAAAGAGTTTTAAAAGTTTTAAATACTACAATTTTCACTTTTTTCTGAACTTGGTAGACAGTTATAATTTGACCTCTGCAGCATCTATGAAAGAAGGGATTTAAACAGATTTAAGAATCCTGCTATATATTTTTAATGACTGAAAGTACGGCAAAATATTTCTTTTCAATGAGAATAGTAGCCGGTTTATCGGGGCTAGGTTAATTTATATCTACGCTAATTGGCCTCATCATCTTAACCATTTTTGTAAAAATAAGCGATTAACTTCCTCTTCTCATTGACTAATTCGTCTCACTTTGAGCTTATTTGCTTCTGATTGTAATAACAACACAGGAAAGATCATGGGGTCAACGAAATCAATAAAGTATTTGTTCTCTTCGTGGCAGAGACAAACACACCAAATTTTTATGGCACTGTAGTTTATTCATTTTGGTTGTATGTAAGTAGCAGACGAGACGAGACTGATAAACTAATAGACATTTGCCAAACAAACCAATGATTAAGCCTGAAATTTTGCCGAGTGTCAGACTTGTAAATTCGGGCTATGGCCTTAATGTTCAGTGTTTGTTCTTCCTGCTTTTAAGCGCTTCAATACTCAACATTTTGTTACATTATGTGCTCTTATGGCAGGGGAAGACAATTGCTTAAAACTTAAATTGGTGAAATGTTTCACGAATGCGGGAAAATAAATATATTTAAGTACAGGCGCGTTCACACACACACACACACACACACACACACACACACACACACACACACACACACACACACAGACAGAGCATGCATACATACTTGCCTTTCTTTTTCAAACTGTTTCCCTTTTTATGTTACATATGCACACACACACACAAGAGTAATCTACTCAATTTTCTTCCTTACACCTCATTGTCTTGCAGAAGATTACACACAGAGACACACCCGCCCTAAAGCAAAACCACTGACATTAATAGCAAACACTTTTATTAACAATCTTACACAGAGGTACATAAGATTGAACCTATATTTTCCCTGTCTATCTATGACACGTATCCGAACGTGTAAATATACAAAAAGCTTACATCAATGAATAGGATTTTAATGTTATCTTACGCAGAAACATGTAAACTTATTTCCTGCATCTCTCTAAACATCCATCAGTTTATCAATTTGAATGTCACATATTCACAGATAATGCACAGAATAACATGATATCGTTCGTAGGTATCAACGTAGATATCAACGTGTGGAATACACTTCTCTCTCTCTCTCTTTTCTCTCCCTTACTATCTCTCTCTCTCTTTTCTCTCCCTTACTATCTCTCTCTCTCTCTCTCTCTCTTTGTCTCTCTCTAACATACTTTTTCGACCACATTATCCCATATATACACAAGTGCTAACATTTTTCATTTGGCCGTTTAAAACAATCATAGGCAACCTTTTCGAACAGTGGGCTGCATGAAGTACAGTACATCAAAAGGTCGTTCGCGCTGTTCGCGTTCGTGAAAGATTCACACAGCAATTGAAGGACTTGAAATATTAAAGTCTGAGGTAAGATAAATACTGGCCAAAATGAACAGCAACAAAGCATGACTAGATGGGATATCAATAGAATGGTTCACCCTGTATAAAACCCAGAGGCCACTCAAGGTAGAGGATAACGTTAAGGGGTAATTTATATGAATAGGAAGGAGGGGAAGATAATGGTTGACTCTAGACTTGAACAGGTCAAGACTGTAATTAATGATCAGGTAAACATCTTGGAAGTTTGTTTTATAGGGCCGTGGTTCGCGGGAAGAAACTTTTTGAGTGGAAATAACTTCTCGCTACTGGAATACGGAGGGAGTAGTATTTCATTTTCAGCCTGACCTAGCTCTTATCATGGTAGAAGATGGCATGAGGAGTCAGGTCCTTACTGGAGCGGTATAGAAAGCCGATCATTTTACCTGCATATTTAGCAATGGATCGTATATAGAAATTTCACTTGAGAGCTAGTGTGAGTCCTCGGCCCAAGGAAAGGGGGCCTTCTCGATGGGACATCTGTTCATCGTGACAGGCTGAACAGGGTTTGATCGGCGGTGACGAAATGTAACCAGAAATAATATTACAGAAATAATAAATGAAATATACGGCAGTGAAAACCTTAGTGGGTCCATAAAAAGCCAGGTGCAAATAAATGCAAACATCATCGGATATGTGGGGAAATGAAATAAAATTGATAAATAAAATAATAATAATGAATAATAATGAATAATAAAAAAAAGAAACAGAAATATATTTCCCATGATTCTAAAAATAAAAGAACCGGAATACGATTACCCCACTTGGTTCCATCAAACGTGGTTAGGTGGCGCTGTTGAAGTTTATAAAAAAGGCATTTTCCTGTTTCACTCTCTTTCTTCTATTTGTTCCAAGATGTAGAATCACATGATAATTACGTTCACACTGAGGAATGTTAGTTTCCTCGGTCCACTGACAATTGAATTCTCTTTTCACTTTCCAAAGCATGTGGCTTCAAAATCCTTCCCCTATGAAGTAAATCAATCTTTTTCGTTGGCTGTTACAACTCAACGCAAGGCTGACTTAAGAGCGTCTATTGTAACGATGCTTGTACTGACCCTAAATCCTGAACCAAGAAAAAAAAAAGCAAAAAAAAAAAAAACAAAAAAAAAACAAAAAAAACAAAAAACAAAAAAACAAGTGTACCATAACCATGTTTAAACCTTCTAATGATAAAGTAGTTACAAACTTTGGTTGTTCCAAATTTGCGCAAGGCTGACTTGAACTCGACCATTAATACAATACATATACCTACACCAAAAAGAAAACATGCCCAAGAGACACTGAATACATTGTTTCACTAAAGTCACCATAAAAAAAGAATAAACGGTCAATTGCAGAAACCCAAGACTTTTGTATGTTTCCTCTCAATTGTTTACCATATGTGAACACGTACACACCTTCACCTAAAATGCACACAAACACGCAACCTCTTAACTTCCATAGATAATTAAGTTATGAGTCACATAACTAAACTCGAATTCAGAAAAATAGAGGGCATAACATAATAAATAGAGCATAGAAATAAAAAAGTGTCTTCGTTAAAGACACTGAAAGAAGAAATGTGATCTGAATGATCAGAATGATATAAAAGAGAACAAGACACACACAGAAGGACTTATATCTATGGTTCATAGATTATGCAAAAGAGTTTGGTAAGTGATGGCACAAAGATCTGTTTAAACGACTATAAAGATCTGATTTATCTGGGAAAGATATTTGAAAAATTCATAGCATTTACTGGAAACACACTATCTGCATTTAGAATGGAAATAAATTGAGTAATTACATAAAAGTAGAAAGGATCATAAGACAACGATTTTCTCTTATCATCGACTTTATTGAACTGCGAAGGGATTATAAGAGAACTAGAAGTCCTACCAGGATATATTATTGGTGAGGACAATCTTAACAATATAAAATATGCAGTGACACTTTGTCGATGACAGACACAGTAGGAACTATTCGACAATGTAGTAAAAAAAAAGCGGGAAGAAAGAACTATCAATTGTAAGAAAGAAAATATCAATAGAATGTACAGTTGTTAACAAGAGAAAAATTCATAGATTCGAGTTACGAATTGAAGACGTTTTATATCAAGCAATTAATGAAACTTTCATATCTGAGAAGTGTTATAATAGACGATGGAAAAACCGAAATCCGAAGGCGCATTTGAATGGCGAAATATGATTTCGAAAAATAAAACAAAATATTACGTAACAGAATAATTTCATTAGAAACAAAGAAAAAAGTACTGAATTGCTATTTAATATTAATTTTCTTCCCTCGGGGTAGTAAATGTTGGACGTTTTACCCACGGATGAAGAGAAAACCTGAAGTAACCGAGGTGTACTTGTTGAGAAGAATGCTGAGAATACCATGGACGGGTGTTTTGACCAATGAGGAAGTAAAGTGGCTAGAAAAAGAACACTTATACAGGGTGAGGCAAAAATCCCTACCAGAAATAATAGTAATGGTAAGACATTAGTGACAGTATTGTCTTCACCTAGCTAATGTCTTACCATTATGTGGAGGTTATCTCTAGGAGGCATTTCGGCCTCACCTAGAATCAGAAAGAGATAGTTGAAATTTCTGGCATATATAATGTGGAAAGAGGTTTTGAAGATTTTAACACTCACTTGACATATTGATGCCCCCCCCCCCCTCAAAAAAAAAAAAAAAAAGAAACAGAGGGAAATAACGAATAACCTAGTTAATTAAATTTTTGTAAATAGATGGAAGTACAGGGACTCGGGATAGTAAGGGGAAAATATTGCTTTGAGAAGTTATCAATGATAGTTCACATTCTGAAGCGACATGCTACGTGAAAGAACATATAAGACTAATATTCATTTACAGAGAGGATTTTAATTTCTTTTTTCTCTCTCTTTGTCATGACGTACCTCTTCAAAAAGTTATATCTAAATTTAAAATGCATTTAAAAGATGAAAAATATTTCTTGAAGCTTTCATTTTAATTTTAATCCCAAATTAATTTAACTTAACTTTAACTTTAATTTAATTTAAATATACAAATAAGTAAAAAACAAACAAAAAAACTGGTATATTTTAAGTCGAATTTGGATTGATTTTCTTCTTATCAGTAAAATCTATAAATTCGTCAAAATTGACAGATTGAAGCGCTCACTCTGGGAGTCATATACAAACTCCGGAACAATATCTAAAGCAACGCCCAAACTAAGATACGTCAAGGCTCCAGAATTACCCCAGTCTCAGACAGATGTATGGAGTTAAGAACAAATATAATAGCTTAGATGAGGCCAAAAATTCAGTGGAATATCTTAAGAGATGTTTTATGGCATCGGTGAAGGAGTTCATCCCAAGAAAAGAGGGACAAGAAAAAATAAGTGCATGACATGAAATTCTCGGGATGATGACAAAGTAATGTCAAGGAATCGTACAGAATACATTAAACACAAGCAAAATCAAATGCTAGCAGACAGAAGAATAGTTCAACGAAAAGTGTGCAGAGTTAGAAAAAGCTGAGCATCATATATACAGTCAGTTAAGTGCCATACGCGATACTTCCTTGAGCGATCATGTCTCGAATGAGAAGAAAGCTTTCCCGCAGTAGGTTGCCATTACATTATGCGGTAGACTGGTTGCCAACCAAGGCTACAGAACCCAATCTGTCCTGCTGTTTGATTCATAGATGGAGGGAAAAGCGACGGATTCATATCTTTCCCAAGGGTATTTGCGCTTAAGTGAATGCAATGAATGCAACTGGAATTCGAACTCGGCTCTTTTCGAGCCGATATCCACTGCACCATAATGCACACTCAGACCAGATAATAAATAAAAGAAATAACAGAACAACAGACGTGCTCCTTCATTTGATGCATAAAAACAAAACAAAAAAAAAACGTATTAATAAACCAATTTCATTTTCCAACTTTTTTTCTTGACTATCTTCCGGCTTTGATGCATACATAACAAACATCATCTCTCAAGTTATTCTTTTTTCTCTGATATTCTCACTCGCTGAAAATTTTTTGCTGTTCTCTTTTTCTCAATTTCTTCTATCAAGCACATAGTCAAGGTAATCGTCTCTCTTTTTCTAACGTATGCAAAACAATTCCCTCTTTCCCTCTTTTCCCATGCACAAAGTCCCATCTGCTCAAAATTAACTGCTCGCTTCCTTTTATTCTCACGATACATACGCAAGATAAATCTTTCTCTATCTCTCTTTAAAAAATGCTCATAAAACACCTCTATACTTCCCTTTCCGTCACACACACACACACACACACACACACACACACACACACACACACACACACACACACACACACACAGAGTAATAACTCTGCAGTCTTTTTCTTCGACTCCCCAGTCTCAACCACTGGGTATAAAAAAAAGATGGAATGGGATGGCGGGAGAGGTTTAACATCTAATGACGACGATAGTGGGGAAGCAAAAGGGAAAGAGAGATTCTCAGAAGTAACAAAATGAAGCTTACTGAAAGCGGAAGTGGTAAGTCCCGTCATTTCTCTATGAGACAATTAGCATGGTCGATCGGAAACAAATTATTGGCGACTAGATGCAGGTATTGTGTGTAGACTGCCCTGCCACAGGAAATTTGGTTTCCGGGTTACGGTAGAAGCCAACGCAGCGAGGAGAGTAGGGAAAATGTACAGTAAGGCAAGGGTGGGATGAGAGAAAAGGGTTCTGAGCCCTGGGATCCGTTT
>JBBBDQ010000184.1:287500-322500 GCA_037127315.1 Ascarosepion bandense
CTGTCATGATTATGAAGTAGAAGGGCAATGGTAGATAATAATTTGAACAGAAACTTCCCCCAAAACCTCTTTCCCAATAATGGAAAAAATTAGGATTATAGAAAATGTTGAGTCGGTCTAAAACATAACATTGCTGAAGTCAGCTTAAAAAATAAAGTGAAATAAGAATATGAGTTATATAATCATACAATCATTGGCATACTTAGAGTCGTTTCAAGAATCGAAAATTAATGAATTATAAATTCGATTAAGAGCCGAGACTGTCGTGTAGCCACCGTAATTAGGTAGTGTCGCTAATTTTTGGAGCTGATTCAGTTTATTCATTATCGGTTGATACCTTGTTCTGCTAAGTTTGAAAGCTGTCATATCAATTCTTTCTTAAATGGCTCGGCTGTGCAAAAGGCATTCTATAGTGGCTAATACTGTTTGTGGGAGTTATATTCTAATAACCTAGAATTAATGCTATTGAAGGATATTATAGTTGTATTTGCATCTCAAACGAATTAATAAGAGGTATTTAGACAGTCGAATGAGTGAGCGTTTGTGTATATGTATATGCGATAGAGAAAGAGATGCAGAGAGAAGGAGAAAAGCATAGATCGAGAAAGGAAGGAAAATCCATATAATAAGGCTAAAATAGATATGAAATTGAAAAAAAAAGATTATGTTAATTAAGTATTAAAATGTTGGTGCTGTAAGACTTGATTTCGCATCGTACCAAAATATTTTTAAATATGTAGCCTTAATTAACTACGACAAGATGGGTATTTTATTTAGAAATGCAGTTTTACACGCTAAAATTGTATATTTTATTATATATTATGCATTATTATGTGTATTATTTTCATTATTTTAGAAATGCAATTTTTACACTTTAAAACATACTCAAGAACTGGTAAAATAAACCTAAAACTCCAAAATTTAAAGGACCCTAAAGCAATGTCTAAACTTAATTCCGAAAAACCTGTTATATATGAATAAAGTGTAACTGCAGACATTTAAGTTTGAGCACGGATCACCTAAGAACAAACATAGTCGACCTCGTTTTGATATAATTAGAGGAATCGTGCTACTGGGATCACGTTACGTTCTAAAAATTATATATATATATATAGAGAGAGAGAGAGAGAGGTACATAATAAGCATTCGTGTCAGGGAAAAGAAAAAAAAAACCTGACAGTATTCTTCGAAGGCGATATTTATAGTATATGTGATTTTACCGAAGTGGTGATGAGTATTCGTTTGAATTTACGCGCGGAAACAGAAAAAAAGTAAAATAAATAAATACGTATCCTACATGTCATAATAGGATATTCATTTAATATTTACCATTTCATCAAAGAGACATCATATTGGCAGGACTACAGAGAAATAACCAGGCGAAGTTATTCAAAAATTAATCTATGAAATATTCAGCTGAATTCAGGAAAATGGAAGAAGTAAATACTATCATGATTCAAATGTTGGCGCTACAAAAGCAACAACAATTGCAGCAACAAAAACAACAACATGAGCAGCAATTACAATTAAAACAACAACAACATCAGAAGTTTTTTGAATTATTAGTTAATAAAACTACGGAAGAAAAAATATCAGATTTATTCACTCCAGATGCAGTTGCTAATTCAATTAGCGAATTTTTATACAATCCAGACTCTTCCAGCTTATTATAGAAGATGCGAAGGGATCTTCAAAGGCTGAAAATTGTTCGCATTGGAATGATGAAAAGAAAGGTCTTTTATTATTAAAAAATTGTCCCCCACTGAACATGAAAAGTACATAATGAAAGAAAGAAAAAAAAATACAAGAAAAGAAAAGACAGGTGAGATAAATTTTGATGAAACTGTAGTAATACTATCGAAAATATTTGGTGACAGTTTATTATTTAATACACATTAGCAATGTCTTCGTGAAGTGTGTCGATGAAGATTTTGTCACTTATGCAGAAGTCCAGAATAGAGAATGTGAGAAGTTCAAGTTCAATAAATTAATTCCAGATTTATTTAAATGCCTAATATTCCTACAGGATTTAACTTCTAATAAGAACGCGAAAATAAAATCCAGGATACTTGCTAAATTAGAAATAGATATCAAATTAACTCTCTAGAAAATAGCGGAAGAGTGTCAACGTATTGTAAATCTAAAACTCGATACCCTAAGGATTGAGGAAAGAGACATTTCACGAGTACATAGCGAACGACCATAAAAAAAATCAACAAAAAAAAAAAAAAGAAAAAAAAAAGAAAAGAAAAGAAAAGACTATAGACGTTCTTTAACTCCTAACAGAAGATTAAAAAATGACGATAAACCCCGCTCAATACCTAATACTTGCCACGGTTGTGGAGATAAGCATTTCAAAACTAATTATTTTTTTAAGAACAAAAAAAATGCTACGAATCTGGGAGGGTAGGACACAAAAATACTTATTGCAAATACAAACAAAAATGTAAGAAAAGTAAAACGGTAAATACATAGTGTGAAGTCAAAAACATAAAGAAAAATTAACAAAACTGAGAAACATCTCAAAAGAGGAAATTTGCTTTTGTGAGATTTAATAATGTGAAAATAAAACTACAACTAGATACAGGATCTGATATCACCATCATAAATGGACAGACATGGAGAAAATGGGTAAACCCAGTTTATTAACTTCTGAAAAAAGTTGCTCATGAAATTTCAGGAAAAAAATTGAACTTTATGTTTATTCACCAAACATGCATGAATTAAGGGCACCCTTGAATAACATGCTAAAGAAAGATATCAAATAGAATTGGCCAGATAAATGTCAAAGTGCATTCGAAGCGATTTAGAAAGTCTTAATGTTAGACTTCGACTTCTCACTAGCTCACCTTGACCCTAAATTAAAGGCTGGGGTTGCATCAGATGCAAGTGATTCGGGTGTTGGAGCAGTGATACTACTCATATATGAAGACGGAAAAACTAAACCAATAGCTCATGCTTCAAGATCATTAAAAGCAGCTGAAAATAGCTACAGCCAGATAGAAAAAGAAGCATTGGCTATCATATTTGCTACGAAAAAGTTTTATAAATTCATACATGGTAAAAAATTCATGCTAAAGACTGACTCAATATTTACATTATTAGAACTATTCTTCTAATCTTTGTTGCCATTTGTACGACGTTTCGGCCATTGTACGCTCCGGCCTTCTTCAGGTGCAGGAATTTCGAACCGAACCCTTTATTAAAATCACTGGGGAACGTACCAATGTTCCACTAGACAACCTGATGGAGATGCTGACTTTCTGCACACAAACAACACACTTCGGACTGGGATCAAATATATATCGGCAGGATGAAGGCTTAGCAATGGGCTCGCCACTATCACCATCACTGGCTAACATATATATGGAATACTTTGAAGAGATGGAATTAGAATCCACAGTTCTAAAACCAATTCTATGGCTGAGATACGTTGATGACACCTTCATACTCTGGCCACACCAAGAGGTGGTCCAGACGCTACTTGACTATGTAGACTCAATAAGACCATCCATATAGTTCACTATGGAAAAAGAGAGAAACAACAAATTGGCATTCCTGGATGTACTAATAACTCGAACAGAGGTTGGGTTCAAGACATCCGTATACTGCAAGCCAACATTCACTGGACAGTACCTCAACTTCAACTCCCACCAGGAATACAATGTAAAGAAAGGGATTGTGCGTTACCTTCAACATCGAGCAAAAGTCATAAGCGGCGACCCAGAGCCATACGAACAGGAAATGCTCAGTATAAGCAGTACCCTACAACGTAACAATTATTGGGTACATGAAAACAACTCCAACATACATGGAAAGGAGGGTGCATGAGGATAACAACTCTCAGAAAACAGTCTTGGTCTGTCTACCCTATATGAAGGGGTTATCGGAGAAAATACAAAGAATTTGTGGTCCATATATAACCAAGACGATCTTCAGAAGTGGTTCTACACTTTGAAAGCACCTCTCCCGAGTAAAACCACCAACAGAGGAGAACATGACTAAGGACTGTGTGTACGCCATTTCATCTAGCAGTGAAAAGAAATATAAAGGAGAAACAGGGATTAAGATAAGGCCCACAAGAACATCGCAAGGCCTTAACACGAGGTGAGATAAAAAAAAATCAGGCGTAGCTAACCACGTATGGAGGGAGAAAGGGGATCACCGCCCCCTATGGTAGAAGTTGAAATAATAGATAGAGAACGCCACTGGAAATTACGTAAACTTAAGGATTCAACACATATGCTAGGCTTCAAAAATCTCTTAAGCCGACCAAGCATAGAGATAAACACAATATGGGAACCAGTAATACGGAGTGTCAGAGAAAAATTATTAGTGTCAAAAATTGCAATATGAGCTCTGGTAAAAATTACTAGAGAAAACCATTAACATAAAAAGAATTGCAATGTGAACTCTGGTAAAAAAAAGAAGTTACTGGACATTTGGTTTATAAGTCCCAAAAATTCAGTTGTTCTTGTCATGGCCCAGTGGATATAGGCGTTAGTTCCCGTGACTTGACCCGAAGAGTTGTGAGTTCAATGCCAGGCTACAGCAGTGGTGAACAAGTTACTTACAGGGTTAGAGTGAGATAACTCATGAGGCACTACTACACAAGGAGTGGAGATTATATACCCCAGTGACTGTAATAAAGGGTTCACTTCGAAGAAGGCTGGAACGTACGACGACCGAAACGTCATACAAATAGCAACAAAGATGAGTCCGAATAACGTAAATACTGTAGTAGAAAGAAACTCGTGGAGAGCGTGGCAGCAGAGAGTCCTCAGAAGAGAAGCCCCCGTCAAGCAAGTGTTTCGGCCCTTATCTCCTGACACTCTAGGGGGATTGGGCCACACCCGGTTCATGACTCCGGATGTCCTTCTGCTGCCCTTTTTTTTGGGTGGGGGGCAGCAGAGGGACATCAAAGATGAGTCCGAATAACGTAAATACTGTAAATAATACATCATCTAAGAAATATAGACAAATACTAACGACAGACTATCATTCCTTATTGTCCATAGACAGATAAAAGAAAGGGTAATAGGAACCATCCTATTAAATTATAATTATAAAATGGTGTTTCTACCATTTAAAAAATTGAGTCATGCAGACGGACTATCTAAACTAATACTAAAACTCTGCAAACCATTTAAGGACAGTAATTACGGCGATGAGGGCCGAACATGAAATCAATAATATACGGTAAGAAGAAATAAAAAATTAAGTCGGAAAAAAGACTTCACAATAAAAATGAAGAAGCAAATAACATTGAAAGAAAAAATAGAAAAGTGAATATGACTAGAAATAACGCATTTTCATTATGCATTAATGTACAAAATCTTTAATGAAGTGTTATACATATTGGCCAAAAATCGATCAAGATATTGAAAATTTAGTAAAATCATGCAGAGGTTGTGCTCTCGCAGCAAAGTTACTGCTTATAAAATTTCAACTTTGGCCAAAAACCGATATTCCATACACCAGAATACACGTAGACTTCTCAAGACCGTTAAACAGAGCAAACTATCTAGTGGTAGTCGATAGTTACACGATAGTTACACTAAATGGCAAAAAGTATTAAAATATAGAAGACCGACTACCGCGGTAACGATAACTTTTTACACGAGATTTTTGTAAGATTCAGTGTCAGTCATTTAAGTGTCATACGTGATACACGCTTGGGCGATCATGTCTCGAAAGAGACATGACTGACTGGGCAGAAGATTATCCCGCAGTAGGTTGCCATTGCTTTCTGCGGTAGACTGGTTGCCGACCAAGGCTATAGAACCCAATCTGTCTTGTTATTTAGCCATAACTAGAGGTGTCATATATGTATAATGTGAAGCTGCCAACATTTGAGTTTGAACACGGATTGCCAGAGAACAAACGTAGTCGACATCGTTTTTATGTAATTAGAAGAATCATGCTACTGGGATCCCGTTACGTTGTAAACATAGTATATATATTGGTACATAATAAGCATTCGTGTCAAGGAAAAGAAAAATGTTTGGCAGTGTTCTTCGGAAAGGTTATTTCCGGTATATTATGCGACTTTACAAAAAAAACAAAAAAAAAGACAAAAAAACTCGTATCGATTTCATGTGGAAACGCACATATGTAGTAAAGAAAAATATAAAACCCTGGAACATATCAAAATTAGATTACCTCAGTGAAAATAATGCAGAACATAATTATAGCCGGCATAAAAAGATATGAGAAATAGCAGGACAGAATTTAGGTTGCATTAAAATACCGGAAATGGATTAGAGTAAGTTGTAATAGAGAGACTGACAACCTTAGACGATTCTGGGATCGATAAGTTACTGAAGTAATAAATTAAATAGGATCACCATAAAAAAGAGCCAAAAGTTATCTCCCCTGGACCATTCAAGGGTGTCCGTTCCCCAACTAATAGGTGCATACTGGGAGAGAACAAGAAGAAGGGACTTCCGTTAGAAGCCAGCAACATGGCATGCAGAACTTTGCCACATTCTCTATAAACACATCCTTATTCAACATCCACAACTGTTCGATGTACTCATGCTTCTCCAATAATAAATTCCCTAGTTATTTCCAATACTCGGCGAGTGTGTCATTTTTCCATAACCGTTTTATTTTTTCATGTTAAAAACATAACAGAAATATACAATAGCAGCGAAATACTGGAAGATCTCAGTCGATCACTCTTCATAGCGCTGTCAAAGAAACCAGTTTACAAACAAATCTAAACGACACCGGAAAATCAGTTTGAGGATTCACTTAACTAAAATAATCATTACGATTCTAATCAGTAAACTCGTAAAAGAATTTGACCGGAAACAGGACCAGAGCAATATGATTTTATTGAATACATTAGATGAAGAAATGCAATTTTATGATCAGAATGCTATAAAAGCGAGTAATACAAACATGGAAAAATTATAATCTATGTCTCATAGATTACACAAATGCATTTGAAAAGATAATACACAAAGAGCTCTTTGAAATATTAAAAAAGATTCATTCACGCAGAAAAGATATTCAAATAATCCGAAATCTCCCCCGGGAATAAAAAGTTTATAATGAATGAGTTTAAAGAATACAAAAAATTAGAAAGAGAAGTACCACAAGGATATGTTTTCTTTTCGGATTTATTTAATCTGCACAGAGGGATGATCATAAGACGACTACTAGGACTTATTATAGGAGAGCATAATGTTAACAACATACACTACACGGATGACACTGTGTTGATGGAAGATTTAGAAAGAAAGTAGAAGAAATACTAAATATTTTAGTCAAAGAAATTAAGCAGAAGGAACTATCAAATTTAAGAAAACTGAATGTATCAATCAAAAGTGGTTGTTCGATTGTATATCGAAATCAAGCACGCGTAGATATTTATTTACCCCTGTAGTGTAATAAATTGTGATGCAGAAATTCCATGGTGTGTAGGAATATCGAAAGATGAATAGAGTTTTAAGGGATCCGCAAAAGGCGCTGATCTGCTATGTAATGTCTAATCTTCTCAATGGAAGTGATATTCTTCACTGATGAATTAGCGATTTGAGAGCAACACAGATGTCGTTATACGGACGAATGCTGAGAATACCATGGGTAGAGCATGTAAAAAACGAGAAAGTTTTAAGGAAAATAGAAACTACTAGTAACAATTTAGAAATAACTGAAATTTCTGCAGGGCACAATGAAGAAAAAAGTATTGGAGAATTTATAATTTCCTAGAACAATATCTTAATGGATGAAAATAAAACTGGAGGTAACAAACATGCAGTTATACAGAAGGATACTGAGAATTCCATAGACGGAGCTAATGTAAGCAACGAGGAATTCTTAAAGAAAACGGCAACAAAAAGAACACATTCTCAAAAGCAGAAAGAGACAGCTGAAATTCCTTGAAAACATAATGAGGAAGGAGGACTTGGAAAAGTTAACCCTCACAGGGCGTACTGAGGGCAAGAGAAATAAGGGAAGTCAGTGAGTCACTTACCCGATGTCGTTGTATGAACAGATGACGCAACGGGAAGTGAGGGTCTTAAAGAGAGAAAAATTGCTAATAGCCACACTATATAGGAAGTTGTGGAGAGTTATGATCACTCATATCCTGAAGGAACGCAGCACAAAGAAGAAGTAGAATAATAATAAGATATTGACAGTAGAAGAAATAGCGAGGAATTTAGTTAACAAGCCTGAGTAAATGGGTAGTAGAACAACAATAAGAAAGGCAAAGAGAGGTTGTACACAGGTTGTTAGAGTAACAAAAAAATGAGAAATTGTGCAGAGTCACAACTGCCCACATTTTGAATGGACAGAGTGCATAAAAAAATGAAATGGAGTGGATATGAACTTTTTAAATATAGAGTTGGGGAAATTCTTCGTAATGCAATCAAAAAATGAAATAAACTATTCTATCACTTATATAAGTTATAATAGTAGAAATGAATAAATAATTGACGGAAACATCGTGAAAAAATGCCAATTGAGAATTCGAAAAATAAAATCGAAACAGCGAAATAGGAAACTAAAGACGTAAGTATATAGACTTTTGCTTTTTAAATATTTTACTATCTCTTCTTTTTTTAACTTCTTTTAAGTTTGAAACTCGAAGAAATATGTGAGTGCGTAGGTGTGTGTGTGTGTGTGTGTGTGTGTGTGTGTGTGTGTGTGTGTGAGTGATAGGCATTGTATCCACTTTATTTTTATTTGAGACCTAACAACCGGAATAGGGGGAAAATATTTGAATTACTTTGGTAAATCTGAGCTGTCATTTTTGTGTCTTCATATATAAGGAGAGCCTCCAACAAGTGACATTTTTTCTGATTTTTTTTATTTGAAATCATACGGGTTTGCACATTTCTGTCTAAAAAAACAAAACAAAACAAAACAAAACAAAACAAAAAAACAACAAAAAACAAAAAACAAAAAACAACGATGTGTGTGCACGTGTATTTGTTTGCGTGTATGGATGTAAAAAACCTCTTTATCTATTATATCTATTATTTGTTGACATATAATGAACGTTATTATTATTATTATTATTATTATTATTATTATTATTTGCATATATAATGCCATAAACCATTTCCCGCTCCCTTTTTTCGTTAAACACAATCTCGATCATCTCAGAAGAAAAAATATGTCCGTCAATATTTCGTGGCTATTCACTGAAATACTGAAAAAAAGGTAGAAAGATAGCATCCCTCAATGAGTGATGTGGTTCCCTTGTAGATAAATAAGAAATGCCATCAAGATTATGTACGTTTATTTGACGCAAAAGGAGACACCTTGCACTTTTTTGTTGTTGTTTGTCTTTCCTATTTTTTCATTATTTATTTCTATCCATCCATGCCAGAAAAATAGTAAGGTGGTGGTGTCCTGACTTGACGTTTCGGGGAAATTTTCTTGAGTTCAGTGTCACTGGTTGTGAAATATGGATTTCTTCTATATTTCTCCGTTTTTGATCTCTTTGCTGGCGGCAATGTCTTGCTTTAGATTTGCGTTGTCTTCTGTTCATTTAGTTTTGCTTCGCCAACTTCTATTACTTTTACTTATTCTTATTTTTTATCTATATGTAATACTTTATCTGTCAATATTTTCTTCTATACATTTTCATTTCTTTATTTATTTCATTCACTTTTTTTTTACTACTTCATATTTTATTTGCGTCCTTTTCTTTCTCGTTTTCTTTTTCTCTGCCTGGTTGCATGAATATTTTTCTTTCTTCGTTTCATTCGTTCATTTTCTTTTTTATTTTCTTCCTTCTCTTCCAACTTCCGTTTTCTCTCTTGCTTCCTACTTCTCCTTTTATACATTTACTTCTTCATTCTATCTTTTTGCTTTTTTTTATCATCAGTAATTCTCTCAAGTTTATTTTCCATTTCGTTTTCTTAACATTCTTTATCCTATACTCTTAAATTTTCTTTTTCCTCTGTATTTATTGGCTTTCTCGTGTACACTTTTTTTGTCCTTCTCGTCTTTCGTGGTTTTCATTTTATCGACATTTTCAGCTTCTTTTTAATTAATCTTATTTGACTTAACTTTATTTATATTCCCTTTTCTTTCCAGTACCACCAGCACGACCTCACACCATTTCATCACGATTAACATGTACCTATTGTCTGTAAAACTTCAATTCATATAATTTTAAAGTCATCCCAATAGTTACACTCAACATTATATCTGCTTTAGTGTCTTAAAATTTTTCAGTTATTTTTTCGATTATTTTTATACATCAGAATGTATCAATAAGTCCGTAGTTTAATTGAATTTTTATATATATATATATATATATATATATATATATATATATATTATCTGCCTCTTTACTTTATCTCTCTTGACAATTTTTATTTCTTTCTCTTTTTTAGTTTGGTCTTTTTTATTCTATTTTTTTTTGTTTTGTGTTTGTGTTATTATTGTATATTATTACTGAAGCTTATATGCCTCTTATAATCAATTGTCTGTGTGCTTATTTTGTATATGTCTATATCTATTCTCATATTTTATGTTTGTATATATTTTATTCCTTAATTTTTTTTGTGTGTGTATGTATGTGTGATTTGGTGCTTGTACTCTTTATTCTGTGTGTATGTATTGCGTATATTTCATATTTGATGCATGTATTCTTAATTTTGTGACACTTCCTGTTTAATTATGCACATCCTTTCCCTTCACCTAACCTTTTTCCTCACTGTATTAAAGTTTTTAGAGTGAAATGTAACATTTGATTTTCGCGGTTTGACAAAGCATTTTGTAATTTTTGCAACTGTCGTAATAAATTTTAGATTTATAACCGTTTAATTGTATGTTGAGCTTTTCTCTCAATATTTTATATTGTTCTTGATAATATCCATTGAGCTCTCTTATTTATTTAATATTTTATATTAATTAGATAATGTTTTGGGGGATTATCATCTCTGTTTTCGCTGATTTATTATTTTCCCCATATATATATATATATATATATATATATATATATATATATATATATATATATATATATAATGAGTTATTTCCGCAACCTTGGTTTCGACCTTTCGGTATCTTCAGGCGATTTATAATAACTGATTTTTCAAAGTTTTTCAAACGTACAAACAGGAATTTTTAAACAACCCAAATTTTTAAATTAGGGGGAAGTTACTTAAGGATCTTAAAACACTTTCATCCAGGTTTATATGATCCTAATATGTATCTATAGGTATAATTACATCAGGACATTACTTCTGATCTTTCATTTAGTATTTTGTTTTTGTTCTGGAAATAATATAATGGTTAACTTTTCCTCTTGGCACAATCTACAGACATCACCACCATTATATGAGTTAGCTTTTAGTTTTTTACTCTACACCAAGTTATATCAAGGCCATTCTTTGGAGTATAAGAAGAACTAGGAACAGAAGTTAGGTAAGTGATATTTGTCGTCGTTATGATTGATGACACAACAGATGTTATGAAACATACTTAAATTTTCATTGTTCTAAGGTACGTGTTGAATAAAGAAATATTTGAGCGTTTTCAGGGATTATTTACTCCAGAAAATCAAACTGCAGATGATTTATGAAAACGTATTCTAGAATAATTTGGACAAGAAAATGAAAAACTGATTAGTCAGACAGTTGATGCTGCAAATGACATGAAAGGCAAAAAGAGGAGGTCAAGCAAAAATAAAATTGGTTTATCATAATGCACATTTTATTCACTGTTATGCACATCATGTTAATTTAATAATGAGAAATACAGCAAGTATTACATGAAACGTAAGAATATTTTTCTAACATTACGGCTATTTCATCACTCTTCTCAACGTGTATCCTTTCTCAAGAAACATTCCACGCCAACATTCCACGTCCATCCTTTACGGACCGTGAACAGAATTCATGAACATTTGCAACTTTTAAAAAGCTGCTTTACTGAAATTCAGTCAACATCAAATGTAGATCAAACCATTGCAGAAGCAACAGGAATTTTACATCTGAATTAAGATAATTTCATGTTTTGGTTAGAGCTTTTTCATCAGATTATGCCTCGTGTAATTTAGAGCCAAATGCAATTTCAAGTAATTAGTGTCTTTAAAGTCAATGAATATATAACAAATTTGCTATTTTAGAAAAAAGAAACTCGAAATAATTTGAGGATCCTTCGAAAACACTCATGACAGAAGTATAAAAAACTTATTTTTACTATTTTAAAATGTTAGTCTCGAATAAATGTTTACTCGTCTAGATTGTTTAGTACACGCTTTTAGAGAGAAGTGTACTTTTAAGAAGGCCAGACGGTTTGTGCAAAAAAAAAAAAAAAGAAAAAAAGTTACACATGTATATCTTTTTTTCGGCCCAGTTATTAAAAACCACTAAATTTGTGAAGAACGCATTTCAAGTTATAGAAAATTATTTTTTCGTATATACTGACCAATGAAAAACGTGGTCTCAAGTTCTAGTAACAACCAGAATAGGGGCTTTGTGAGCTTATTTTTCCAAATATATAGAACTCAGGTCAGTGGAAAGGAGAAGGCTTTTTGTCTGCAAGGGGACAAGGCAAATTTAAATCAAGTATCAGAAGGTATTTGACATCATGAAAGTACCAGTTATCAGCTAGCAGCAGAGAGCCTAGAAGTTTACAAGTGAAAATTCTCTTGCGGTTAGACAACAAAGAACGAAAAGAATTTAAATAAATTCTCCCAAGCACGAACAGTGTGAACTTAAAATGGATTTTTAAAAAAATACTGTATGTTCCAGAGACGCTCGTGGGACAAGTGAAAGTAGATGGTTTTGTTTTTGGAAAGGTGGTTGCATCTTTGTTTTGCTGCTTTCTTGAATTAATTTCTCTTTAACCATTTTCATAATGTTTGTATTTTTCTAATCTGAAATCGTATATTTTTCCATTTTTCGATGGCAATTCTTTTTATCAGAAATTGTTATCCTGACTTAATAAACGCATAAAAGGAAATTTTTATACAAATGTTGTATTTATACTGTTTTTTTTCGTTCTTGTGCAATAAATGTTTTTCCTTTAAAATTTTGCGCACTGATTGAGTCTTATTTTACGCCTATTTTATGAACTAGGTTTCTATGTTTGACACAAGAACCTTGTAGGGAATATAGTTTATATAGCAGCAAAGGAAATGTATGATATAATGGACATATAATAGACATATATTTTTCTACTAAACACTTACTAGCTGCTAAATTGTTCAACAAGAAAAGCTTCACTAGTTTTAAGAATGGACTGCCTACAGAAGAGATAATATCGACTGACAAAGAAAAGCTTGAAACTTAACTAAAAATATTTTATTGTAAATCCAATATGCATAAATATTGCAAATTAATTGAGCTGCTGAAATTTATATTGGAAAATAATCTAGACAGTGTTCTTAGTGTAGTTACAAAAATGATAAAAATCATTGACAATTCCCATGACTACATCAGAGCAAGATGGCTGATTTTCAACACTGAAAAAAATAAAAACTTTTCTAAAGAGCATTATGAATCCTGAAAGACTAAATGCACTTGAAGTGTTTTCAATGGTGAAATTTTTTCTCAACAGTTACCTAAGGATCAAGGAGAAAATTATTATTCTTTATGCTCAAAGTAAAAGAAGAATGGATTTCATTTTTAAATGAATGAATCAAGTTTGAACTGTAAGAATTTATAAATTAGTAAAAAATATTTTTTTTCATTTAGGATTTTATCAAGTTTATTTATAAATTTTCATTTTATGTGTTTATTTCGTTTTACACAATTTTAAAACAATGGATAAATATTTTCTGAAGCAAACTCACTGATTTTAGCCACGAACCGCCACTTATTAAAAGGCTTTTATGGTGTAAATGAATTACCGACAAAGTTGACTAATTCTTTATGAAATTGGCTAATCACTAATAGAATGAACATAAAAGCAGATTATTAATTTGTAAGTCAAAAATATTAATATTATAAATTGCAAAAAGCTAACTGTCCAGCAAAACGAAAGCCTATTAATTATTGTAATATTTACTGCAGATGATAAAATAGAAAAGATTAAAGTCGTAGCTATGATAATGTTAGCATGTATTAGTGCGTGCATATTTACACACACATATTAATATATAGATCCAATCACACACATAATCTAACATTTCAAGGTTAGCAATTCTTCTCTTTATCTAATTAATATATTTTGTTTCTCTTCATCCGTCTTTGTTTTATTTTTCACTCATTCGTTTTATCTTTCATCAATTTCTTTCTTTTCCTTAGTTTTTATTTTATTTTTTAATTTCCTTTTTTCTTTGTTTTGCATTTATTTTTTATCATCATGTTTTCTTTTTTATTATTGTCATTTAGCTTCTTTATCCTGACGCTTACATATTGATTCGTCTTTTTTCAATCTTTTTCTTTCTCTTTCATTTATTGCTAATTCTGTATCACTAACTTTTCCATTTGATTAAAAAACAAAAAACAAAAACAGTCAGTCGTCATATGTTATTTTACTTTCTTTGTATTTGACTTTTTAAAAATTGTCACTTAACCTATACGTTAATATCTAAAAATAAATAAACAACATAGTTTACTGGATTTAAGACTGATTTTATATTTTGAACGCCAACTATATTTAAAAAAATTGAATTCAAACTAATTCAATAAAATAAACTTATTTAAGAAATTTGTATTTTGTATTTAATTTTCTTCTTTTTATACAATTTATTTTATTTTTTTGTATTATTGAACATTCGAATTTGGGACTTAACGAAACTGATCGTCCGAATCCTGATGAATAGAGCGAGAAGCAGAATCAGGCCAGAGATAAGACAAGAACGGTGTGGTTTCGTTAAAAACACAGGAACAAGGATTTATGATTAGGATGCTCTCTGAAAGGGCAATACAAATGAAGAAATACTTTATTGATTATGCGAAGGTGTTTGACAAAATACGCCACAAAGAACTGATGGAGATGCTCGGCAGCCTGGACATATTTGGAAAAGACTTGAGAGTAATCAAGAATCTGTACTGGCAGCAAACCGCTTGCATATAGACAGGTAATGAATTGAGTAGATATACAAAGATAGAAAGGGGCGTAAGACAAGGATGTGTCTTTTCACCGGATCTGTTCAACTTGTACAGCGAAAATATTTTGAGGACCATAGAAGTTATGCCTGGATTTGTCATCGGAGGTCACAATTTAAACAACCTAAGATACGCTGATGGTACAGTGCTGATAGCAGACACAGAAAGGAAACAACAAGACCTCCTACAGAAGGTAGCTGAAGAAAGTAAGAAGAAAGGACTAGAAATAAACTACAAGAAAACCGAATGCATGATCATCAGTAAAAAGGGCAACCCAATATGCCAAATACAGGTCGGGGATACTAGAATCAAGCAGGTACAAAAATTTAAATACCTGGGAAGTGTTATAACAGAAGACGGAAAGTGTGACACAGAGATCCGAAGAAGGCATGGAGAAGGAAGCATTCCGGAAGTTGAGCAAAGTATTAAGAAACAGGACAATTTCGCTAGAAACAAGGAAGAGAGTACTGGATTGCTATGTGATGTCGGTTCTTCAGTATGGCAGTGAATGCTGGACAATATCATCAAAGATGAAGGAAACATTTGAAGCAACTGAAATGTGGTTCTACAGAAGGATGCTGCGAATATCATGGATCGAGCATGTGAGCAATGATGAAGTCTTAGAAATGATGGAAACTAAAAGGAAATTAATACTGAGCATCAGGAAGAGACAGCTGAAGTTCCTGGGACATGCAATGAGGAAGGAGGGCTTGGGGAACCTGATACTAACAGGCCAGATAGAGGGGAAAAGAGACAGGGGAAAGCAACGGATAACATATTTGAAGGACCTAATCAGGTGGATGACGGAGCGAGGGTTGCATGGTGTAACAGGAGAAGGCGTGCTCAGAGCCACCAGGGATAGGGAAACGTGGAAAGCCATGATCGCCTACGTCCTGAAGGAACAGGGCACATAGAAGAAAGAAACCTAATGTCCAGTAATACTTTTTTATCAGAGTCCATATTTCAAATTTTTGATGTTAATGGTTTTCCTTAGTAATTTTTACCAGAGCTCATATTGTAATTTTTGACACTAATAATCTTTCTCTGGCACTCCGGATTACTGGTTTCCATACTGTGTTCATCTCTGTGCTTAGTCGTCTTGGGAGATTTTTTAAGCGCAGCATATGTGCTGATTCCTTAAGTTTACGTAGTTTCAAGTGGTGTTCTCTATCTATTATTTCAACTTCATCCTATAGTGGGTGGTGATCCCCTTTCTCCCTCCATATGTGGTCAGTTACGCCTGATTTTTCTATCTCCCCTCGTGTTACGGCCTTGCGGTGTTCTTGTAGCCTTACCTTGAGGGAGAGGCCTGTTTTTTCTTTATATTTCTTTCCACAACTACATAGAACGGCGTACACACACTCCTTAGTAATATCCTCCTCTGTTGGGGGTCTTACTCGAGAGAGATGAACACAATATGGGAACCAGTAATACGGAGTGCCAGAGAAAATCATTAGTGCCAAAAATTGCAAAAAAAAAAAATCTGGTAAAAAATTCTAGTGAGCACCATTAACATAAAAAATACTAGAGAAAACCATTAAAATAAAAAAATCTCAATATGAACTCTGGTAAAAAAGGGTTACTGGACATTAGGTTTATAAATCCCAAAAATTCAGTTGTTCTTGTCCTTAGAGCCCTGTGGATACAGACGTTGGTTAGTTCCTGATTTGACTCTTAGAGTTGTGAGTTCAATACCAGGCTAGAGTAGTGGTTAGAGGGAGATAACTTATGACTTCCAATCGAGGCTTTACGCATGGAATGGAGTTCATATACTGCAGTGATTGTAATAAAGCTTTCGGTTCGGTTCGAAATTTCTAGCACCTGAAGAAGGCCGGAGTGTACAACGGCCGAAACGTCTTACAAATGGCAACAAAGATGAGAACAATAATCCGAATAATGTAAAAATGTAAATAATACTCAATCTCAGAAATATAGACAAAAACGTAATTCATATAATTGAGTAACGAAAGAAATATTACATTCATGAATAACATTTTTTTCTGGTTAGTCTAGATACTTATCACTTAATTTTTGTTATCGTTGACTAAATGGGTCAACCACAAATCTTCACCGTGCATGTTTGAGATTTAGAAATAGAATAAAAACGGAACCCATGTAGTTTAATAATTTGTCTGTTCAATCTTTGCTTTTAATAGTGATTTAGCCATTACGAATTTAGATTTTCTTGAATAAGAAAAGTCCCCATTTTCCAAAATGTTCATGAATATTGCAAAAGAAAGTAATTCTGGTGAAAATAAACCTTTTTTTTTTACATTTTTTTAAAAAAAATAGCTTAAGTGTTCCATTTTGTTTTAGCTGTCGAAAATTAGAGATAGAATGCAAAAAGTAGGTAAATGCAATTAGATCTGTAGAGCTTTATATTTCTTAGAAGTTTCTCTAACAAAATTGCATGTGATGATATAGGATCTCGCTGGCCGCTGCTTTGACATTAGCCCTCTATCCAGCGACGCCATGTCATCAATGCACTAGCTACGTACATAGTAATGGGGCCTAGTCTAAACCATTATGATACATGGCCGTTGACCAGACAAAAAGATTCATCCGTTCTTTGACAGGTCTTGTTTTTATTCCTGCTTGGTGTCTTGCTACCCTTCTCACAAGAAAAGCCTGAGTGGGGAATCCGTTTAACCGCCGAAATTAATTATGAAAATAAAGTATGTATATTGGGAGAGCGTAGAATATCACGAACGCCATTGGTAAGATTAGAAATAGGCATATTTAATGAAAAAAATATAATAAAACTATTGTTTTTAATTTTCTACTCAATTTTCTATCCCACCTTTAAGATATAATGCAGAAAAGTATTTACTTTTTTTAGGCCATTATGTTCAGATAATTTCTGATAACCTTACTGGTTGATAATAAAATTATTAAATCTGAAAGTCAGTTGAAAAATAAAGTTAAAGAGAAACGGAAATTTAAAACATAACATTGGTTGAACGTAAAGTTTTCTAAAACGGAAACGGGAGAAAAAGAAGCAAAATAAAATAAAATAAAAGATTAATCGGTAGAAGGACAAGAAGTTTAAAGTTGATAGAGAAAGTGTAGCCGAGTTAAGAAAAATGTAATAGTATTGTGTTGGATAAAGAGAACGTCAAAGAAATTTAAACGAAAACGAAAATGTATATTTCGTGTCAATATGCCTGAGAAAGAAAGAAAGAAAAAAAAAGAAAAGAGAAAGACGATTTTTATTGTTATTATTATTATTATTATTATTATTATTATTATTATTAGTAGTAGTAGTAATAAAGTTCACTGCCAGCAAGGCAGTAAAGCCATGAAAACACAAGTGGTTACTGGGTGCGAAAGAAAACAAACACATTACTAAGGAGCGATTACAGAAGAAGAGTAATCAAGATGACATTAGATAGAATTGTCATTGCACTTGAATTTTTGGACATTAAAGCATGGGCTTTGGAAGGGAGTTCCACAAGCTAAAAGTACAGGTAAAGAAACTGTTAGAACTTAACTTACGGCTACATCTACCAAGCTCAACTGTAAATTATTGAGATCTTGACACTCGTCCAGCATTGCGTTTAAATTTATGAAGTCTCGGTACCATAGCGAAGAGCTCACGTGAACAAATTACTATGAAAGTTTTTATAAAAAAAAGTCACAGGGAGGCAACTTTACGGCCGTGGGAAAGTGACTGAAGTCGAGACTCTAGGTCAGGACCAATAATAATAATAATAATAATAATAATAATAATAATAATAACAATGCGGATTGTAACATAGCAATCAAGGAATTTGAAAAACTGTCAAAATATGAAGACCTGGAAATTGAAATAGAAAAAATGTGGAAATTGAAAACAAGAGTTGTGCCAGTGATAGTAGGTGCACTTGGAATGATAAAAAATGGAACAAAACAATACATTGAAAGAATCCCTGGAAACCCCAGCTTAAGAGACATACAAAAAATTGTCTTATTAAGTACAGCTCACACACTAAGGAAAACTTTATCTATGTAATGCTGAGGATGATAGGGAAGATAGAAAAACATGAAATGGAGCCATAACAACACGCCACTACCTGCCTTAGGTCTCCCCGCAGACTTGGTTGGTAGTGAGACCAAAGCAGAAATCGAAATATGATGAAAAATGACATAATAATAATAATTATTATTATTATGCACTCTTTGAATGTTCATACAGTATTAAATGGTACCTTACGCTCTAGATTAAAAGTGACAACAACCTTCTGAATAATCTATTTTTCGCTTTAGTATCCCGATGTCACTCCCTTTTGAGAAACCTAACCATTCTCCTGATAGTTTCCCCAGACTGTTCTTAGCACACTTTCATATTCCGAAATGACCTCATTGTTTTTCCCAAATAGTCTTCATTCAACCAAAATTAAACAATGTGAGAACTCAGATGGGTGACCGCTGGGAATGTCAAGTGCTGTAAGGCCTAGCAAACCAGCGATGGCTACAATCTCGCTACTTATAATAACAGAAGACCTCGATATCTGGAGGCGCTTCTTGGATTGGCTGGTCACAAGATCTACTTGGAATTGAGTGAGTGTGGCAAGTTACCATTTGCTATTTGTGATTTTATTAATTCTGGACTATTTCTAGTTGATTCTGATGCTGTTATTTTGCACAGCTATTAAGAGTGACGTCACGCTTAAGATTTCCTCTGCATCGCTATTTATTTTCATTCGGATTTATTTGCAAGTTTCTTCGATTTGTCTTCTCCTTTTTAAGGTTTTGCCGTCTTCTATTTCTTGTACTTCTGTTTATTATTCTGTTAGTTTGAGTTCAGTTTCTTTGCTTTCTCTTGTGTACATTTCAAGTCCTTTGATTACAGAATCGATGCAATCTTCGATTCTGACGAGACCTATTCCGCTTTGTTTGCTTTTAATGTACAGCTTGTTGATATTTTCTTTCATTATTTTTTAAAAAGTTGCTTCAGATTTTTGAGTTCCTTTTATGTTCACTTCAATAATGGTCTGCAGTACCTCTCCAGAGAAATAGGTATTTACTTTTTTAAATTTAAACATTTATATATGACCGAAAAGGTTGCTTCTCAGAATAAGGGAACATACGCACAGGTGCATCTTCTTTAATATGGTTATCTATGCACTCAAATATTTTAATATAATAATTATCTGCAGTATTTTTTTCAAAAAGTATTGACGATAGAATTTGTTTTATTGTAGTATGAGACTTGATTTCAAAATAGATTTTGCACGCAGTGTCCTTCAGAGAAGGTTGATGTGTGAGTTGACCCACGTCACTCGATGTCAGTAGCTGTCCTTGAAATGCAGACACCTGTACCTGGGATATGCAGGCGTGATAAAAACCGCATGACAGGTATAAGCATCCGTCCCAGAGAAGAGAGTCTCTACGGTCTACGCGATAATGTAGAAACCATGTTCGGAGAAAGGTCCGAAGTCACACAGGCGAAGGTGACTGGAGTTAAATAAAATGCACTGTTACTTCTGAGAGATGTTCTCATGAGTTACAACCAAGAAGTTTGAAGTAAAAGGGTGTATTTATATAAGAAAATACTCCTTCACATTATGTAAAGCTGACTATTATCTATATTGCCCCAAAAGGTTTCAAAGGCACGAAGTTAATTGAATGGTCCCAACTTATCTGGTTGTAAGTCCAATAAAAACAAAACAAAAAACAAAAAACAAAAAAACGATTAAAAAAACATGTGATTAGCATTCTGTTTTTTATTTATTAATTTATTTCATTTTTATAGGTTCTTTGCATATTTTCTTTGAGTATTTTTTGGGGTAGCATATGCTGAAATACCTTTTAATTCTGAAAATCTAATATCTCCTACCAAAATTTACAATCGCCCATCATATTTTGTTGAGTTGCTCATCGCCCACCCACCAGATGATATCGCTCACTGGTGGGCTCACCTAGTTTGGGAAACTCTGTGCTAGACATAGAAACATCTACTGGAAGGCGCTGGAGATTTGGAAAGACTAGCTGCTAGTCTTAGGGATATCTATCTAACATTAACACGTAAAAGCATAAAATGTAAATAAAATTACTGAGCTTTCCTTACCAATTAAAAATCAAATTTTTCTTTTTGCTTTTTCTTTCAGGTTATACCACAGGAAATATTTTATATTTTTCGATTTCGTTTATAAGTTTTAGTGTTCCTCATGTAATCGTAAAGAGAAAACAAAATTATATTCCCTTGCTGCTTTTAAGGCTTTATTTAAGGTTATTTTATGACTTTGTGATTTGATGATGCGAATTTTTAGGATGATTTTTTAAGTGTTATTCAGCAAGAAGAAAGTAAAACATTTTTGAGTTCAATTATAAAATCTGCGATAACTTAGAGAAATAAATATTAATTCTGTGCTTATTTGAAAATAAATATTTTAAAGTAAACGATATGGAAGAACTGAGCAGGCGGAAAAAGAAAAACGTGTTTGTAGCTATATTTGAAGAAATAGAGTAAAGAAAAGTTAGATTGAGACAGATGTTCAGAGCAACTGGCCGTTGTGATAGAAGTAAAGAAAGAAAGAAGGGGGCACATGTTTGTAGTCTGTATCTGCATGTGAATGTCCGTGTGTGTGTGTGGGGGGCAGTTAACAAAAAAATAAATAAATATCTGAAAAGAGGACGCTTGGCTTAATCATTGAACTTGATGTGCAAAGGAAGTACATATTCATAATTTTTAAATTTTTTCTCGCATTTTTTTACATATTTTTTTAAATAGTTATTAATATTTACATTTCTAGACAGTCGTTATATATATATATATATATATATATATATATATATATATATATATATATATATATATATATTTCGTTGAATAGCTATTTCAGCGTGAAAACTCTCGCTTTATCAGTAACGATCCAAAACAAAAATTTATTAATTCAAATATGTTAGAAAAATTTATATACCGGAATGAGCTCCAAAAAATATCCATACATATGAAGTTAAATAAAATAAGTGAGAGATCAAGAAAGAAAAACAAAATATTTAAAATTTGTCGTCCAGACATAAAAAAGGAGAGACAGGGATTCATGACTCGATATTAGAGGAAGACTGTTTGATTACGTCAGTATTAAAGAATAAAGAGTAAAAATGTAAACGTGTCACAGGAATAAGAAGTGGTGGGGGAAAAGAAAAAGACAAATGGGGGAGACGGGGGAGAGTTAACGAAGAAATAGAACATGAAAAAATATTCAGTAGCCGATATAACTGGGCTTCAGACGGAGAAAGGAAGGGAAAAGTTAAATATATTTTAAAAAAGAAAAGGAAGCAGGAGGAAAGAATAGAGACAATATACTAACTATATATCTCTGTTAAAGATTTAATAAAAAATTTGGAAAAATTTTGTTTAAAATAATACTAATAGTATGGTTAGACTATTGTAGAGTGTTTAAAATTTACTAATAGAAGTAAAAATAAAATTGGGATAATATTATAAGAAGTCAAAATAAGAAATGGGCAATATATATATATTAAAAGTATACATACACACACATATTCATATACACATACATTCCATATATATATATATATGTATATATATATATATATATATATATATATACATATACACATAAATACAAAACCACACACACACACACACACACACACACACACACACACATATATATATATATATATAGTCATCCGCAGACAGATCTGCTTCGTTGTATCACATCTCATCAGTACGGTTAGACATCCGATTGCCTTTTACCCAAGATTGAAACCCGACAGAATTGGCGTCAGTTAGCGATTCTACCTCTGAGCTACGGGCGCTCGGTAGAAGGTGGCAGACTTTTTAGTGTGTATATTATCATTATACACGCCCAATAGCTGAGAGCGTTCTAATTTATTGCTGAATGAGCGATGCGTAGATGCCTGAGTAGCTACTGTTTTTCAAAGTCTACTATTCTTCCAGAGTGCTCAATCAGGGTGTGAGAGCGTAAATATATATGCATACACTTATATACACATTAACACACAACCCAACATATATACAAATATATACACCCACCCATAAAAGTCACACCTATAACATATACATACACATATACTTATATACATATATATGTATTTACGAATACATACACATACCACCCACATACACATTTATATAAAAACAAGAAATATACACGCAGGTATACCAAATAATATATATATATATATATATATATATATATATATATATATATATATATATACACACACCAGACACCCATTTATATCTAACTACATACATATACATACATACATACATACATACATACATACATACATACATACATATGTATGGGAATGACTAACATATATATATATATATATATATATATATACATACACACACACACACACACACACACACACACATATATATATATAATATATATATATATATATATATATATATATATTATCGATTTTCTGCACTATTATAAGAACTGAAACCTTGAAACTTCTGAATATCGTTTCTTATGTCTTTGTCTGTAAGTGTATCAAATTTGATTAAAATCGGACCACTCCTTCTATAACCCGATTTTTTCAATTATCGATATTTATCGGGGGTACCTCGACACAAAACCTAGCTAAGAACACTCGCAGACGCTTATAGTACAACTGTGTAAATTTTAAAGAAAATCAGTTCAGCCGTTTCGGAGTCTATAGGTAACGAATACACATACACACAGACACACACACACAGACAAAGTTTCATTCATAAATAAGTTTATATATACACACATTCATATATATATAAATACATACACAAATACACACTCATAAGTGATCTTCTGGTTGTATGTATAATAAAAACTTTACGTTGAACAGCATTTTCTTATTATATTCAACAGTTCATGAATATTAATCTAACCTAAAAACTAATATTTAAGAAAGATAACAATTGATACTACCTCTTATAAATGAAACCAATTAAATTAAACTAATTTTCAATACATATTAGGGAGGGAACAAAATCCCCAGACAAATCGTACAGAAATATTACCTTTCGGAATGATGTAGAATTGTTATAAATTTCGAACATGTGAAACGAAATCACGTGTTCAAACACCACCCATTGAAAAATGCAGTGGACTTTTATTCCAACACAATATTTAAGCAAATCATGCTTTAAAATAGTTATCTCAGTTAATTAGATGCATAAAAGAGCATACCGTGATGATAAAATACCTCCAAATTGATAAAAACAAAGTTTTATCATCAAAATTTTAATGTTATTATTAACATGAAAGACCAAAGTATATTTTGATTATTTAATTATATTTTAAATCGTTTTTAGAATGATAAAAACTTTGGTTAAAAATCTTATTTTTCTTGCATCTTGTGGACTATAAATTAGTATAACAAATTTTAGCGTTTTTTTTTTTTGCGGTGAAAAAACAATTGATTTGGAAATTCTTGCAAAATTTAAATAATTGTCGGATTATAATAAAACTTTCAGGACTTATTCACAAATAAATTAAATTATTCTGGAAATGTTTCGTTTAGAAAATCTTGGTAAATGTATCTTTTTACATCTGCTACGCGAAGAATAAATTTATTCATTAGCAAGGATAAAATAGGTGAGTCGGGCGTTGGAAATTATAACCCTATTACACAGTGAATAAGTTATAAGCGATTAATTATTTCCAAAAGTTAAAAAGTTGTGCAATGAAAAACATTGCGTGCAGAACTGCAACTTCTACTCCAGAGAGATAAAGATTTAATGCACATTGCGCATGCGTAGAGCGGACAGGCATTGCCCGCATAAAAATGTAATAAATATTAGATCAAAAACAGAAATGGCATTCGAACAAAGGACACCATTTTTAACAATCAGCATAAAATGGCCAGTCTACAATTGAAGTCGTTGGAGTCTTTTTTTTTAATACTTCCTTTGCAAAAATGGGTTCCAGAAACAATTATACAACAGTTTAATTCATAGTTATAATTGGAATGGTAATATTGTCCTCTCTCTGTTTCTCTTTGATATTTTCTTTTCTTTTTTTTTAAATAAAGAAGAGGACTTAAACTATTTACATTTAATGAGATGCGTTATATTGGTTAATTTCAATAGTAATCACATTCCGTGTTAAAAATGGTTGCATTTAGTACTTGAGTCAAACTGTAATCTAATTGGAATAAAGAGTTGAATAACATATCAAATTTTATATCTGAATTTCTGGGATGAGGAGTTCTTGCTTAAATTACTTATATTCGGACTATTGTTCTCATTTTTGTTGTTATTATTAATACAACAACAAAGATGATGACAATAGTCTGAATATAAATAACATAAATATCAAATTTTATCTTGGCTTCATAAATAGGGGTTCTGAACTAGCTAGAGCTTTTCAATTAGATTACTGTAACTTTCTAGGAAATTAATTGAAATACAGATATGACCAGATGTTGCCATGGAAAAGGGATGTTCTTTGTATGTGCCGTTTAAATCTGAAACATTAGTCAAGTTTATTTACACTTATAACAGTTTGGTATCCATCGCTTTGCTGACAGCAAGATGATTAAATTTCAATTGCTCGTCTATTTAAAATGGTATATTTATTCGAAAATATATTTAGTTTAAATACAAAATGACTTATGAAAATGACTTCAAAAGGCCACGCATTTCGGTTGATACTAGTTTCCTTTTTACCAAATGTTGTTGCCAGACAGAAAGAAAAATTAGCCTTCGCTACATAAATGCCTATAATTGTTTTTTACAGCTAAACTTTACCAAACTTGCCATTTTTTTTAGCGTGATTTTGTATTGTTAATCATTGTAATAATTTCAGTTTGATGGACGGATCGGTGATCTTCATCTCGTGGAAAAAGGTGTAAAACTATTACGACTCGATGTATGATTGTGATTACTCGCATTATTTGGAATGTTGGTTGGAGAGAGAAGCCACATCTAATCTCATCTGTTTCCGTTTGTCAGTTCTACTGCGGATATCTGCTCTCTCTTTTCTTTTTGTACGATTTCATGGTTTAATCATACGTTTACACAAACTAAGTGGTTTGCTTTAATTCTTATTTCCTCTGTGTTCCAAATGTAAAAAGTGAGTTTCAGAGCTTCTCCCCAAGAACTGCCAACAGTCCTGCGTGAGTGCTTCTTTGAATACTTTAGTTTTAACCGTTTCAAGTCAATTTTCCTCCCTGTCCTCATAATCTTCATTTCTTACCACATTCTCATCAATTCATGTCACGTACCTCAATCATCATTACCGTTTCAAATATATCATTACCATATATATATATTATAGATGTATGTCGTAGTACAGTGGATGTGCGGTTCGGAACGAGAAATCCAGTTGAATTTGTTGCATTCACTTACGCACAAATACTCTTGAAAACACCAGAAAAATGACATCCTGGAAAATGACCTGTGAAGAGGATGAAAGCACTTGGAAAGTCGAAAATTATGGAATATTTTACATTCCCTATCTCTATCAAAATGGAAACATGTAAGAATACTTGAAAAATTAAATAAAAAATTAATAAAATCTTCCTTGTCGTTCGTTTTTGAAGAAACACACATACACATACAGATATGTAAGTTTTTTCTCTTAGAATCCGTTAATATTTTTCATTTTTCGGAAAACACGTAATTTCTCTTTCAATTTTAAATTCTGACTAATCAAAAGCCACATCCACACTGACCATATTTAAACATAAATCGAGCTATAGCAGTCATACACATGTTTTGTGTGAAAAAGTTTCTAGCATGTTTAATTTTTGAAGAAAGATGGAACAGTGTATGTTGCCTCTAGTTTTCAAAAAAAGAGGGCGCTGAGAACTTTTGCATATATCTCATAAATATTTATACATGCATATATGTAACAAAACTAAAGGTTTATCTATTTATTCTAATACTTTCGGATACATGCATAGCCAAACGGTAAAACATGACAGATCAAACGGTGGTTTCTCCTACAAAGGGGGACGCAGGTTTAACCCCTGCTAAAGAGCACATATTCTCTAATGTGCAGGCTGATAGATGTAATACGTTGTTTGCAACTAAAGTAAAACTTGGGTATCTATATCGAAAAATTAATTCTTTAGAAATCTCTCTCTCTCTCTCTTTCTCTCTCTCTCTCTCTCTCTCTATATATATATATATATATATCTGTGTGTGTCTACATGTACATCTATCTACACCAGTGTTCTCAACAAATCTTTCATCAGGTGCCACTACGTTTTAAAGGTTCAGTCGTAAGCCTCAAGATATGCCTCTCGCATCCAACCGAATACGGTTTCTATTCGGTAATGAAACTTCGTAATATATTTCCTTCTATCCGAAGAATTGATTTGTTGGGACTACAGGTATTATGAAGTTAAAATAACAACACAAACTCTAATTTATTAAATGTCAATCGTTTCTTTCATATACATTTTCCGGATTTTCGTATTTTCACAATTTTCGTTCATGAGGGCATTAAATATCACTTTCGAAAGAAATTGATAGGACAACAATAATCACTATTTGTAAATTTCCCAAGGCCATTAAGATTGGATGATTAATGCGATTTTCTCTTGTTTTAGTAAAAGTTAACATTCGTTCCTTTTTTCAGTGTCTCTACATATATATTCAACCATTATTAGTCATTTTCAAGTACAAGATATGATATGGACTTGAAATTCAAGAAAAGCCATGACAGAAAAATATCCTTATTTCTGAACACTGCAAAGCGTCATTTGATTCCACAAGTGACACTTTCCCATAAAATTTGTTTTCGTGTCTGCATTTTAAGATGAGTTCTGATCATTTATTTAGTAATAGCTAAAACCTACCTGTAACTGCAGAGCAAAGATCGAATGCCCCTTAAACGGCAATTGCTTGCAAAACAATATGATATACCAAGTCATTGTAAAATCAGCAGATAACAAAAATTAAATACACAGGAGTAACTGAAGGAACCTGGACACAGAGAAATTACGCGCACAAAAGATCCTCTACAAATAATAAATACGCCAACAATGCTTTCTAAACAATCATGGGAAATTAGGACAAAAGCCAAATTATATCAGAAGTATCGTGGAAAGTAAGGAAAACGGCATCAGCTTACAACAACAAATAAAAAAACTATAAACTTTGTCTGGAGGAGAAAAAAGCTATAATCACCATCTCAGACCATCGTAAATTACTAAATAAACAACCAGAGTTCATTTTAAAATGCAGATACGAAAACAAATGTTTGCTCTGTTTCTTAAAAATCGAAAAGCAAAAACGAATACAATCATGAAAAATGCAAATATATGCACTATATACAATGTAAATAATGTAACATACTTCATACAAAGCCAATACTTTAAAATAAACAAATAAGATAGCCGAACCCCAAAATAAAAATAAAACAAAATAAAAATATTTAAATAAACAAACAAATTAAGTAAAAAGTAAAAAAATTAAAAAATTACAAATGAACACATAAACGCAAGTAATAATAATAATAATAATAATAATAATAATAATAATAATCGATGACAAATAACTACGAAGGCGGGTGTCCCTCAAGGCTCTATCCTGAGTCTTACGCTTTTTCTGATCTTCATCAATTATCTTCCTGATCTAATAAGTGCCCAAGTAGGCATCTATTCACCACCATTTACTTCTGTCTTTATAGTAAAACCGCTAATGCCTCCAAAACGAAACTGCTCTCTATTAACCACCATAGGGAAACTTTCCTACCAGCCATCAGAATGGATGATGCTAGTCTCCTGAGGAGCTACAAACTTCGACTCCTTCGTCACACTCTCTCAACTGACCTGAAGCAGAACGACCACTCCGAATCTATATATATTGGTATATATATATTGATGATTATAGAGAATGTGGTATAAGATTTTTCAATTTTTCTTGTCTTCATTATATTGAAACAAACTGTATTAGGAATTTTATATATATATATATATATATATATATATATATATATATATATATATATATATATAAATAGAATACCATCCAAAGTGTTTTCTTTTTTTAAAAGAAAGATCTCCTTATTGTTGATTTACGATTCTCGTGTAACCCTCACCCTTTATTCGTAAAAGTAAAGATCTATTACCTGAAGGTCACGGCGGCAACTTCTTTGCCTCTGTCCCTTAATAAAAATTAAACGAGACGACATAATTGGTTGGTCGTAAAGTCCAGACCTCAACCTTACCGGTCACAGGAGATAACGACCGGACATACGTACAATAATAATAATAGTCGAAGATGATGATGGGGAATAAGAAAAAGCTAGCGAGAGTCTGTTGTTGGTAATGGAAATGATAAAAAGAATAATAAGAAAACTTGAGGAGGTAACCACAAGAAAAATGAAGGATTATTATGATATCATAATTATAATTATGATATTAATTATAATTATAATTATGATATTATGATATTATTATATAATATTATGATATAGATGGTAAAATGTAGAAGATAGAAAGTAGATAAAAATGGATGGGAATGAAAAAATCAAGATGATGAATAAACAAAAAAGAATATAATAATTATGGTGATGAGGATGTTAAAAATTAGATTAAAATTATATAGAAAAATAAAATAAGAAATCTGAGGGTAATTATAAAAGCCGATGCAAAAAAAGAAAAAGAAAAAGGGAAGAATATTACAAGGGATCAAAAGAATATAAACTCATTCATTTGGTGAAAGCAAAAAACAAAAAACAAAAATCAAACTTAAAATTATGACAAAAGAAGAAAAATAAGAATAAGAAGTGAAAAAATAAGAATTGGAGAAGGAAAACGAAAAAACAAAAAAAAAAAACAAAAAAAACTTTATTATCACTACAACTTTCCAAGTAACATATGAAATTATTTTTTTAATCAGGTCACGATATGCAAGCGATAAAGCTACTAAGACGCAAGGGGTTACTAAGGAGAAAGGACAATAGGGTGAAGGAAATCGGATAAATATTGACTCAGTTAAGTGCTATACGTAATACTCACTTGGGCGAGACATGACTAACCGGACAGAAGATTTTCCCTCAGTAGGCTGCCATTATTTCCTGCGGTAGACTGATTGCCAACCAAGGCTGTGGGACCCAATATGTCCTGTTATTTAACCTATAGCAGGAGGAAGAGACGGATTAATATATTTCCCAAGAATATTTGGGCGTAAGTGAATGCAACGAATTCAACTGGAATATCGAACTCTGCTCATCCGATTTCTCGTTCGGAGCCGATATCCACTGCGCCACAACACTAAGTAAACGTTACTGAGGGGAAAGAATACAAAAACGAACAAGATTCAAGGTGATAGAAGATAACGATTGAGTCCATATTTAAACTTTTGAAGGTTGTAGTTGACAGTAAAGTATAAGAGCTGAAAGAGAGTTCTACAGGCGATAAGTGCTAAAGATTATAATCAGTAAGTTCAACAGTAAAATAATTAAAACCTAGTTAATCTAGTTCTATGCTTAAATCTAAGTGGAGACGTCAAAGATGAAAGCTCAACAGAATAGTTACCATGAAAATATTTGTAATATTACGTTACGGCGGTCAGAAAGTGACTGTAACCGAGATACCAGTTCAGGACTGGCAACGTTACAGTAATCGCTAAATTTCCAAAAGATGCGTAGCCAACACGAACAATCTCGGCCAGAATTTGAACCAAAATGACCGATTCCTTTTTCTTTGTATTTAACAATTGGACCAATCCTACACCACACATAGCCACATAACCGCTTGTTAAATCAAGCGTTCCCATACTTTTATTGACCCCCTTATTTTTTTATTTAATAAAAATCTGCAAGTCGTCGAGTATATTCAGTAATAGTAATATATTATAGATTTTAGCGAGTTTGCATCTCAATTCACCACATTTTTTAAGTTTACTTTATTCCTTTGCTTTGTTAGAATTGAACTTACATGGCTAAAATCAGCCTTAACCATATAAGAATTGGAAAATATAAGTAAGATGAGGTGCATTTAGGTACAACATTTGAAATATTTATTGACAAAATTAACGTTATTCCAGAAGTTCTGAAGTGACTGGTGTAACTCTCCACTCATGTATGTACATTTTCTTCAAGTTTCCATAGTGTACTTCAAACATTTCTTCAAGTTCCTAAAGTGCACATTAAAATTTTCATGTCATTGTTAGGAATAATTTGTTTTCCATTTTCTCGTTACTGTAAAATGACTGAAAATATTTCCGGAGCAATGGCGATTAAAAAAAGTCTTATTTTATCTATGAACCATAACAAAATTGTCCAGGTTTGAATAGTTACTACATCTTAACCTTGCAGAGACGTTTATCCAGCGTTAAATTTGAAATATAGGCCAGTCAAATAGGAAAGACGATTCCCATTTATTTTTTGAATCATCAGATAGAGCGGAATCTACGCATTAATAGTTGGGCCTTACAATTTGACAAGCCTTTCTAAGTCAACATGTCTTGGCAACCACCTTACTTCAGTATGTAACAGTAATGGGTTTACCACTATTTCACACAGCTTACCAAACAGTCGCGAATTAAGTAGGTGTGTTTTAATTTTATTTATCGATGTAATATAACTTTATGCAATTCTTCATTGAGGCTTTTTTTCACTACTAGGTGGTGGCTTCAGTAAATGGTGCACACGCCGAGAACTTTTTCCATAAGCAAATCCACTGTAACGACCAACTATTGAAAATGTGCTGTTGCTGACCGCCAGGGTTATATCGTTAAACTGTTTAAATATTCCTTCATGCATTCAAAGCTGATCACTCTGAACAGCTGCTTAATTAAATACCATAAGAGATTTATAACATAATTTGATTGTTATATTTATCTTTATTCAAAGTACGAAAAAAACTTTATTTTTATTTATTTCTTTTTTATCAAAGTGAATTTTATGAAGGTGGTTTTTCATTTTTACAGGTTTTATGTTATCAATTTTAGACACCTTTTCATATAAAAGGCATTTCGTCATTGCTACATTTGTAGGCGGGATAATAAACCCAAGGATCAAATATTGTCGATGCTCCCTTTCAAGATATGCGACTGCCATAATGGTTGATTGGATTAAGTGAATTAATTCAGCAAGCACACTGTGTTTTTAATTTTCGAAACGTAATATATATATATATATATATATAAGGTAAGGTGTATTTCGGCGGTAGTTATTCTTTTAAACATGTTTGGTTAAATAATATAGATAAGTTCTTAAATTTTTCAAATTTTCGAATTGGTTGTTTAATGTTATCGGTAAATTTGCCAAAGTTGATATTTATTTTTATTTTATATTATTTTAGTACAGTACTTTCGAATGTTGCTTCATTTTTTTTTCAAGAATTGTGCTTTGTGTATTTTTACGCAACTGTTATAGATATAACGAAAAACAGAACAAATTTGTTTACTTTCAATTTAAAAGAAAAGATGAGGTATTAACTGTACAATTTCTTTCTTGTTTTAAATGAAAGTAAACAAGACAAATATTGTCTTCCGATTTACTGTGTTTACCTAATGAAATTTATGAAGAAAATAAATTTCATGAGTTGCAATTTGAGGTGTATAAATGCGTGAAATTATGAGGTGTTGATATAATTTGGTATCAGCAATTCTAATTAATTTGCAAACAATTCTCCCAATGGCGCATTTATTTCGTCTTCCCGGGGCATTTCCTGTTTCACATTACTGCAAATAATTCATTTTCTTATTGCCTGCGATTGTTCTTTTTAGAAATTGCATGGTTTTTGTTACGTTTCAGCAGAGAATCGCAGATTAAAATGCTGTCCATTGAATTTCTTTTTCTGTTAAATCTTGAGGCACTCAAATATCATAGCGATTAACGTATCAAGTGTTTCCAAATATCTTACAATGCTTCTGTCAGATATGTGGAGTATCTTTGCGACATCCCGTGTCGTGTCACCGGGATTCTTTTAAATCAGCATTTCAATTTTGTTATCATCAACAATTGCAGGCCTGCTCGGTCTTCGGAATTTTACACTTTTTAACCTAGCGAACTACATGCGACCAGTACTCTCAACTATTGCTGCATCTTATTTTCTCTTGGTGTAGCCCACTCCTTTTCGAGAATAAAAGCGCATCAAATGACGAAAATGTATCTAATTTTCCTCCATTTTCACTGTTAAATTCAAAATATTTCAAATTCACAATCCACACTTGAATTGTGTAGAAAGACGATTTAAGATGTCACATTTTAGAATATGTATTTATATATGTCAGTAACGTATGAAAGGAAATGTGTGACCTATGTTAAAATGCTACGAACATTTGTCTAGTAGAATATATTACTTCATTGTAGATCATACGATGATATTCTAATATTTTAATAAGAAATTTTAACATACACGCTAAAAGAATAAGAATCCTGTCCGATTAGGTCAGTTTATACAAAAAATTGAATTAGTCGATCTAGCATGGCCTTCGAAGTTCCGTTTTTTTAATTCCAGAAAACCCGGCCTCTTCCTAAAAACTTTACGCTTTTTTTTTCTAAACGCAAGGGGTTACTGAGTGTAAAACCGCTAGAAAACAGAAATATTATGAAGGAGCGAGAACACTAAAAAAGTAATCAGGAAGAAAGTAGATAACAATTGATATTGCGTTTAAATTTTTGCTGGAAAGCATGGAGCCGGAAGTCTTTTCTACAAGCAAGAAGTGCGAGAAAATCAACTATTAGCATAGAACTTACGCTTATATCTAGCCAATTTCAGTGTAAATTGAGATCTTTTTGCTAATCTAGTACTTCGCTTAAATTCATAAAAACTAGGTAACATAGGAAGAGCTCATTCGAACAATTACCATGAAAGTATTAATAGAAAAGTTACTGCAGCCTTAACAAATTTATTAAATACACATTTATTCAGTTTTCCATCAGTTAGGCATTCAGATAAAAAGTTTAATGAACCACAAAACTTCTTATTAATTTCACTGTTAAAAATAAAAAAAATACATGATACATGTACCCACTAAAGATAATGTTTATAATAAGACGGAATAATAGAATGAATGAAATCGGCGATAATCATAAATATCTTCTAAATTGATGACAGTTTCAATATAAATGCAGAGAATTATTATAAGTTGTTGGACAAGATGTTTTGAGTGTTACAATCAAAAGGTTTTAAGCTAAAGAGTAAAAAAATTACTCTCGCCTACTTTGCAAAAATAATGTTTGAAAAACAAAAAATTAATTTAATCTCGTCAGATATTAATATAACAGAAATATTGTGATCCATATTTAAAAGATATATATGAAAACTATATTTAAGCAAAGAATGTTCTTACAAACTAATAAAAATACTTCAAGTCATGACAAAGTCAAAAGCGTATTTTCTGAAGCAAATGCTTTAGGCACATTGTATTAAGTGTATTAAAAATTATTTAAATTTTTATTCTAAATTCAATATTCGAAAAGTATTACTGATTGATTAATAGAAGGACTATTGTGAAAAGTTTGATTTTTATAAACAAATTCAGCATAGTGTTCTTTAATTCCTTTTTTTTGTCAAAGTATGTTAAATTTGTTATTTTACGTTTTTCTTTGGTGGGTTATTTAAAGTCGAAACATATATTGGATTGTAAGAATAATTTTCTCTTGTTTGCGTTTGCATTAACAATTTGTTGAGAATAAAAATGACTTTCCCAAATATAATTCCTAGCATTTAAACCACAGCTGGGGAGGGGAGAGGAGATGGTTTCATAGCTTTCCCAAGAGTATTTGTGTGAAAATGAATGCAACAAACCAGACTGGAAATCGAACTCTACTCTGATTTCTTATTTCGAGTCGCTGTCCAATATACCCACCTGTAAACAAAACCATTATACCCACCGGTAAAAATTACACCCACCCGTAAACAAAACGATTATACTACCCGTAAACAAAACTATTCCAGAAGTAAATTGTTTTTTAGAAGGGCTTCCTAATTCATTAAAGTTCTTAAAATATTGTAAAATCTTTTCTAAGTTTACAATGTTTTTCTCGTTTTTCTTTTCTGCTAGTGAGAATGGATGTATTTCAGATT